>JBCAUA010088486.1:0-10569 GCA_038406235.1 Peronia verruculata
GCATTTCTCGTCTGAGAAGAAAAGAGTGGGTGAGGTGAGAGTGACCCAGGCGCAGGCGGTTGAGGACCACCTGGTCTCGTCTTCGTGGCTGAGCAGACCCTGGCCAAGTTCCAAGGTCTGGTTGGATAGAGTAAAGTTTGTTTGCAGTGTGTTGCCATCGCGATTTGATGTACCCGTTGATGATCAGCCTAAGATCCAGATGAGGGACTCAATATTCTCTTATTCAAAGATGAATGTTCTTTCAATTTCTGCATTGTAAAAAAGTTGATTTCAGACCATCTTTATCACATTCAACCCCAGATTTCTCTGAGTTCAGCAACCTTATCTCTGTCTGGCTGCAAGATAAATGTTGAACTAAAGAATGGCAGCTTTTACAAAACAAATAATACATAAACATTCCCCCTCAGGACACAACTCAGCTACGGGTGGCAAAGAGCAGTACCGACCTTCCTACTTGGATCACTTTGACAAGCAAGACCAAGAGAAGGCCAAGTCTGCAGCACCTGCAGCTGTGGCCAATAACAACAATAACAACAACCAACAACAGCCTACTCAGCAGCAACAACAACAGCAACAACAGCAGCAACAACCGCCACCTCAACCTCAGCCGGCTCCCCCCAAACAGATCACCCCTCCACATCACTTCCAGCGCTCCTTCATTGATGGTGATTTTGAATTTGTGAGTATCTGCCAGTGGTGGTGTTCTGAGATATGAAGGAAGCACCTCAGACCTGGGATTGGCCTCAATACTGAATTCTCTTTAGTAAAGCCTCCGTAAAATTTTGAAAACAAATTGATGCCTTTGTAATCTTACTTCGGATCAGTTTTGAAAAACGTCTCAGCCAAAAAAAGTTTCCAATTTGGCCTTTTTTTTAAAAAAAAAATTATTATTATTATTACAGTGGAACATGCTTAAACCAAAATTTAGGGACAGGACATATCATTTTGGTTTATTGAAACTGGTATGGTGGAAGTTGTCAGAAGCATCAAGATGCTTCGATGATGTATTGTATGCCTTGCCTTGTCAGCACACCACATAATTTAGATATCCACATACAATGCGCACTTGCTTCAGTGGTGCAATTCTCCTTTCCCCTACTGCTCTCGGTCTTCGACACCTGCTAATGGCCTCAGGCCTGATGATGAGAGATATTGGTACTAAGCATGCTTGATTAAGAATAGGTTGGTGGCTTCCACTAAAATCAAGATTATTGTTTTCAGTTTAGCTGTGTTTTGACAAAATGTTGACTTTGGTTTATTGCTAGTCCATTAACAAAGAGTAAAAGAGAAAAAAAACAAAATTAACTTTTCTTTCGGCTCAGTTGTTTTTGGTTAAAGTGTATTCCACTGTATTAATGTTATTATTGTTTTGTTTTTAAAAAAAAATATTTTTTTAGCAATGTCTCATTGTGGAATTTCTAGCAGTCTGCCTCACCTAAGTTTCTTTGGAACTTGTAAAGGGATCAATGGAAATAGAAGAGGTCTTCCATAATTTTGTCGTTAGAAAAAAAGATGTCTATGCTTAACACTGAGGGGCTGTCTGTCTGCCTTGATTTGGGTCATCATCATGATCTTATGATGACTTGACAGTTTTAAAATAGCGCAGTTGCTTGTTATCTCAACTCAGTTTTAACATACTTTCACCAGCTCTGCGATTGTCAGGTTGATAGTTTTCCACAGGTATGGCCTAATAAAGATTTATTAAAGTGATCAGTCATTTTCCCATAAATTCAGCTGCAGTAACAGGCCACCCCCATCGTCTTTAATTGACAATATCTCAGCCTCTTCTTAAGGTAGAGCAAAAGTTTTTTTCACATATTGAAAGGGAAATAAATAATCTTCACAGTGATATCAATAATCTCATATGCTCAACTTTGACAAGACCCTGATTTCATCGTGTGACATATCATTTGGTTTGTTCTGAGGTCTTTGACTGCCTGTAATCATAAAGACAATGTGACAGCTCTCACATTCTTCCCCCATATAGGCAGTGTTATCAGGTTATTTTATTTTAGCCAGAAATCTTGTACACTTTTCAATTCAATTCTAGATCTAATTTGTCCAAGATTGTTACGAGGAGAACAAAATTAAAACTGTTGACTAGTTAATAATCAGTCAGAGGAATTGTGATTTTGAAACATTGTGAAATGCTAAGGAATTACATGTACTGTTGTAAATGTAGACCTTGTTTTTATAGAACATTAATTATCTTCTCTCTGTTTCTTTGCTAGCTACGCACGCTTGCTTTCGAAGAACTAGAGCGGCGGCTGGCTGACCTTGACCCTGAGATGGAGCGGGAGATTGAAGAATTACGAGCCAGATATCAAGCCAAGAGACAGCCCATTCTAGAAGCGATAGATGCCAAAAAGAAACGACAACAGAACTTTTAGGCATTTGTACAGTGATTTATTATTATTTTTTTTTTTTGACATGTAGTATTTTTAGCCCCTTCAGGATGTCAGCGTTGTACGGTAGCAGCACATGATTGCCAAAGTCCTTCACAATGTTTTGTCATCAGTCATGTTATAGCGGTCACAGTGTTTTGAGTCTGCCTCCTCACTCCACAGATTTTTTTTGTTTCCTTTTTATTTTTTTTTCCTCAAATAATGTCCTATTTGAAATTCTGAGTGTATGTATACAAACATTAACTTTTTATCCCTTTATTCTCTTTCTTTCTTTCTTTCTTTCTTTCTTTCTTTCTTTCTTTTTTTTTTTTTTTTTTGTCTTTATTTTGTTGCAATCAGTCAGTTGCACAGCTATGGATTTTCTTAGCAAATCTGTGAATGCAAGCAAAGACTTCTCGGTAAATGAGTAATGACTTTTTTTTTCCATATCCCTAAATACTTGATAGGATTGTGGACAAAACCCATAATATTTGGGCTGTAAAAAATTTACACGCAATCTTTTTCATCATCGAAGTGGAGCACTCTAATAGGTAAAAAGTTATCAGAAAGGAAGTGACCAGTAAATGTGTGTGGTCAGCAAACTCAAAGTTTCTCTCTTTTTTTTTCTTCAGTTTTTGAACAGAACAAATATGCCATTCACGTTTGATTGAGCCATTTTTACATTTACAGTCAGCCAAGTTAATTCCCTTTGACAGGCATGCAGCATTGTGTAGAGAAGGAAAGAAATCATTAATTTCTTTTTGTAATTTTTATCAAACATGCTCAACTTGGACGATTCATGAATGTTACCTTCTATTCATGTTCTTGTTGTTTTTTTTTGCCGCAGAATGTTTCTGATAATGACAAAATGATTTTCCTCCTTTACAGTGTTTGTGTATTAAAGGAAATTCGTTTGGCTGACCAAAAAGAAAACAACAACAAAAAAAAAAAGGTAGTTTGTTGAAAGTTGTGGACCCATTGAAGTGGTTTTGGAGCAACCTTGGAAAATTCATGGTGATAGAATTGTCTTGATGATTAGACTTTGTGCTATTTTGTAGTTGTACAGTGCATACTGTTTAAAACATAAAACCAATTTTTTGCCAGCACAAATTTCATTGTAAGCAGAATTGGTTACGAGCATTTTTTCTCCCCAATTATTTTGTCCTATTTTGAAAAGGGATGGATGGGAATTTACAGACATGTCTTCCATATTTTTATCTTTACCAAAGAAAAATATTCATCACCAAACGCAACATTAGTAGATTCTTCGCAACCGTAACTGAGGATTACAAAGCTTAAGATGCTGTTGAGCCAAGTTGCCATGGAGATTATTCCTATCCAGTTCTGTGATTTCCCCTTGTCACGCTCTTGAAGTGAGGAACAAGACGTGTAAAGAAAGGTGGGGGAGGGGAATCACTTCGATTTTTGTTATCTTACAGATTGGTAGAAAAAAAAAAATGGATAAAATTATTTATTACATTAATTACATTATTAAGAAGATGTCTTTCCTTTCATAATGAATTTTTCTGAATACTTCATGATGTAGATTCCAAGCAAAAAGCACTGTTGGAATTTTATTTCCTTCATCACTCTGGTAACTGGTAGGGGAAAGTGGTACATCCCTGAAATGATAATAATATACTCAGAAGTGTGCAGTGACATTAGATTTTTTTTTTTTTTTTTGTCTCAGGTTAAATTTGTTGTTGCGGGTTTGCATGTTTGGAGAATTTCAGGGATATATAGCTCTGATCAGAAAACAATCCGCACTTTACCATGCATTGATTAGAAACATAAGTGAAGAAAATTCTCACGTGACATACTCATATTTTTTTCTGTGAAAGTGAAAACCCAACAGTACAGGAACAGATCTGATGTTAGAGAACTGTAACGAGGAGTGTTATAACCTATAGTGTTGTCTTTTACTCTCATCCGGTCATAGGAAACACCGCATTTTGTCCTGTCAGTTTTGGACATTATTTTGCAGAAGTGTCATCGACTGCTAAATACCTAATAAGATTCTAAGAACAGTCTGGAGAATTAGTCACTTGAAAATTAAGGAAATTGATAGGGCTCACGAAATTTTCAAGCCAGCTTGGCTCTTAATCAGGGTGACAGTTATGGTATATTATTTTGGTGTCACATACTCTCTCCAAAACTGAGGTATAAGGATGTATGAAAGTCTCGTCTGACCAAATGTGAGATAAACATCAAGACATGGGAAGAAACAGCAGAGAACAGAGAACTCCGATGGAAGACAGCTATGAATGAAGGAGTCGCCAACCTTGAGAGTACTCTGACATAAAGCAGGTGGAGAAACATTTGGGAAGGAAGTAAAACTGCAATTCAGAGCATTGCGGTGTCCTCATGAATTGACTGATTGAAAGCTGAATAGGCTGTCTATATAGACGATAAGAACCTTATATACATACACTTTCCACACCCATCCCAATTCTGATTTCTCTTCAGGTGCGTCGTCCCCCCAATCCTGTTCTGTTCAGAAATCACAAGGCTCCACTCATTCTTTGCATGTGGCTCTTTCTGCTTCAAAACACAACTTTGCGATCAGCAAAAGCAAAAAAAAAAAAAAGAGGGTCTGTTGTGATTTTAGCCATGCTATAAATAGTGTACAGAATTTTATAAGGCGTATCTGATTGCTCGACTGAAAGTGTGTTTGTGTGTGTGTGTCTGTGTGTGGGAGAAATCTTGTTGCTTGTTACAACACAGATACTGATCATTATGAAAACACAAAAACGGCATACAACTGACAAACAGATTTATATTTGTATCGTTATTGTTTGATGGTAGAAGTATAACAATCATAACAAATGAAGATAGAAACTTTGGTCATGCATGTTATTTAATGAATGATTAATCAAACAATTTGTTGTTTTAATGATGTCAATACGTGAGAGACCTGCAAATATTTTCCCAGACCCCCACGTATCATTTGTAATTGTATATGTTCCATTTTAAGCCAACACTGTAACATCATTGAATTTCTCGTTATGCATTTTTATAATCATGATTGACGGTGTGTCAGGTTCACTACATTTTTATGTTCATTTTTTTTTATGGTTTGTTTCTTCGGTTAATCAACATTTTTCTCCATCTAGAATATTGATTTGTGATTGAAGCTTCTTTTGAAATTGTTTGAAGCAATGGCACTTAAGGACATTTTTAGATATGTACTTTTTTTTTGTCTTACATGAGATGCAGAGATCTGCATATAACATACAGACATTTCACCACAGTCCTCAGTTTTACATATGATTCCAATAACCTTGTCGACTTCCATTAATTTCACCACATATCTTCATTGTTGAAATAGAGAGTCAATATTAAACCTGTGTTTTGTTTGTAGTGAACATTGGACTTCATATGTCTTTAGGAAATCATATGCTGATATTATGTTTTGGTTCA
Source organism: Peronia verruculata (assembly GCA_038406235.1). Classification (NCBI taxonomy): domain Eukaryota; kingdom Metazoa; phylum Mollusca; class Gastropoda; order Systellommatophora; family Onchidiidae; genus Peronia; species Peronia verruculata. Next base: position 5,805 of record JBCAUA010088486.1, read on the forward strand.
ATACTTTTTCTCATTTTTTTCATTTAAGACTGAATTATGGAGGGCAAAAATTGTCAAACAGTCGGAATGGATGTACAACTGGGACATGTACTGGTTTTCTCTGTATGACCTTTTTTTTTTAAATGTTGTGTGTTACGTATGTGTGCATATGCTGACTGGCAAATATTTCCTCTCTGTTTCATGCTTGGTAAAGGAGAAGAAAGTCATAACTTTACATTGAGACTATAACTTCTTCTCATAATTTCTCAAAGCTAGAGCTGAGCTGTTGGAAATGATAGGAGAAAAAAAAAGCCAGTGAGCTGGCCTTGTTTTTTTTCCATTTGGTTTACAAGTTTGTAGAATTCTGCATTTTACTCAGAGCTGATATTGTCCTGAATAAAAAAAACAGGCAAGATGGGGGTTTTTAAATGCTGAAATTTGTAAGAATGATGTACTATCTGGTGTTGTGTGGTACAGTGAGTTTGCTTGTTTGTACCTCGTGCGATTACATCAGTCACAGGGTATTTTTTAAATGAAAGTTTGCCATTTCAAAGTTCATATCCCATGTTGTTAGCAGATTTTGTTCAGTCTATGGTTTGTTTAACTCTCAGTGGACATGGGCTGATCCTCCCTGGTACTGATACACAGAACAAGCCCCTCAAACACTACATCACTCTTGTAACACTATGCGTCATCTATTGGCGTCACTGGATGAGGTGTTGGCCACTAGTCAATGACACTGATAGAATTATTCGCCTGCATTTTTTCTGATATTCACTAGCTCCTCTGACTTCATGGATTCTCATCCTGCTAGATTCAGTGATGTTGTCAGTGCAAAAGAAGATACTGACCTACCTGCTTTTCTTTTTGCCTCATCTTGTCATAAAAACAGTCTTCATAAGATTTGCTGCCTCTTAGTGATGTGGCATTGATGTTCTCCCATTTCTCATAGATAGAAGCTTTTTCATAGTTCTTAATTCTTTTAGCATGCTTTCATTTGTTCCTTTGGCACTATGTGACAGTTCTTATTTTATCAAACGAGACTTAAAGTTGTCTGTGCTGTGAATAGTGTGTTTCTGTAAGAGGACTATCGCACAACATACAGAGACCATTTTGACATTATGTACTTTTTTTTTTTTTTTTCATTTTGCTTCATTTGCTTTCCGAGAAGATTTCGTTTTGGGCAGTACATGTATGGATCTGCTTTTCCCTTTTCTGAAACATCCACTAGTAGTTTTGTTCCATCGGCCAATGAGCTGTCATCATTTTGCTGATGTGGCTTTGTGTCCCCCAGGAGAGGCTGTGGTGTCTGTTTTGAGAAAAGGCAGAAAATTCTGGGATGCTTAGTTCTACTCTTTTTGGAATTGCTACGAATTTCTTTTGCAAAGAATATTTTTTTTTTTTTTTTACCTTTTGTTTTGGCATAGACATTCCAGTTGTACATTTTGTTGCAGGAATATGGAGTGGGGAAAAGAAGGAGGGAAACATTTCCTATTTTTTCATGTATTTTGTTAGAAGATTCAGTATCTTTCTAAGTGATGGTTGGACATCTGATGCTGTCAAAAATTAGTTTTAAAATACCACGCCAGTTATGGAAATGATTGCGTCCATTGAGAGTTAAACAAGCAGTGCTGCCGCCTAGTCTTCTGATGTATTCATGATAGATCTAATTTGTTGATTTATTTTGTTCTGCCCCGTATACACATGTGCACATACATATTTTATTCTATGTTTGTGAAAGTTTCCAGGTGTTTATGTTCCCTCAGTTATTTATGCTAACCTAGACGTTATACCAGACTGGATTTGTAGTCACCAAGGAATGATACTGGCAGGGCCCCGGATTTATGCTAAGCGTAAGCCTTACAATAGCAATATACATGCAAAGATTATTGAAACATGAAGGTTTTTTGTGCAAGTCTGAACGTTAGAAACTTATGTCTAAATTCATGAGAATCACCTGTAATGGATGATAAATCACGCAAAATTTGAAATGCTGTTGCTTCAGTCAAAACTGATCATTATAAATAACATGTAATTATGAAGAGCTGATTGAGGCAAAGTGGGCCTCTGATGGGGATGAATATTTGTAAACTATTTAAACATCTACCTCAAAGCTGTCAGTTTTCTCTCCTGATACAGTTGTTTTCACTTTTTCAAATGGGATGAGAATGTAGAACAAAAAGTTTGGGACAAGCTTCAGTTGATTCATGGACAATGCCAGAATTATTCCATGGTAACATTTGTGATGTATAGCCAGAGTTCTTCAATTGCATGCGGTGACTTCCCTAGCTGTAGACAGTACAAAAGATATCTGTATACATGATTTCTGTAGAAACAGTACAGTTTTTCTGATTTGTGTGTAAATTTTTACTTACATGTTATACATTGATATGAACTAAACCCCCCCTCCTAGTTATCAAAAGAAGACACAACTGCTGCATGGACAGTTCTGATGAAACTGATCTGATGTGAAATTTTTCATGTACAGATTTGTGGGTGACAGCGGAAAAGGATGATGAGTGTATGATACTTTTGCGATGCATCTTGTAATTTTAGGAAGCAATATTCTTTCATGTCCACTTTTTTACATGGACTGACATTGGATGGTGGTAAAACTTACCCTTCATCAGTTTTTACAAAGTTTGTAAAAAAATTTGAGTAGGGGGGGGGGTGTTGTTTGTATGTGAATTAATATCTTTTCCCCAAACTGTCACCAGAGCTGAAGTAGTTCGTTTTTTTTTTTTTTTTTTAAATCATGCAAATCATATCCATTTAATTTTTTTAAAATTGATAACTTCACACATGAAAAACTTGACATCAGATGTATTTCATCCAACTGTGTGGCATTTATGTCAGCCATTGTGGGAAAGAATCTTGTCATTGCATACAAGGGGTTTTTGCAGTAGAGGAGTGAAATGCAGAACGTGGTAAGCCAAGCCACAAATTAGCAGGGATTCACTGTTTCTAATCCATATTCATGTTGCTTTTCAAGTCTAAACATTTCGTTGTTACTGCATGTAGTTACATAAGTGTTTTCTCCTTCATCAGCCACTAACTGAGGTTACTTAAAACACTATGATTCCACCATCAAACCCACCTCTAATTACATGTAGTATTAAATCAGATTTTTCATTTTCTTTTCTTTTGTTAACATTATAATCTACCCATTAAGACATTGTCAGTTCTATTTTGGCTTTTTGTCCCTACCCATAAAGTGTAACCATTGTTCATCTTCATAAAATGCAATTACATTTCATGGACAGATTTTTCATATCACTGGGTAAAAAAAACAGACGCCATCTTTCCTGATAAGTAATACTTGGGATTTCATTGATGATAGCTATATGTATGTCTTTGTTACTTTATGATATTCATAAGAAAATGTCTGGTTTCCATGTGGATTTTGAGGTTATAATCTCCGCATTGTTTTTCTGCAGGTGTTAATTGTATTGCAGCAGCATGACCCGCACAGTTGAATCGATGTGAAAAAGTCTTAGTCAGAAAATTGAATCTTTCAATGGCAGCACATTTGCTTTTGTGCACATAGATGTATGGAAAATGGCAGATTTAATAGACCTAACAAAGATTGATGATTTTAACCTGAAAAACAGGAAGAAAAAAGAACAAGAATTTTTCAAAATTAATTAAATGTCGTAGGTTTTTTTCTTTGGTCCAGTTTTTAAGACCCTCAGTTCTTATTTAAAAAGAAAAAAAAAATGAGACAAAAGAACCATCTATGTCTTGGATATTCGAGGGCTGCTTCAGAGAGCTGCTGCTATCAGTTATATATAAAGCTGTCATTTATGAGCCAGACAGTTCTCACCAAACAGATGTTTACAGTGCAAAGATTGAACAGAGTCATACATACATGTATTTTTGTCCTCATTTTCTCATATCCATAAAAGGCAGAATGATATTCATTATTACTTTTGATTTATGAAAGACAGTTTAGCATGCACTGAAATTGTGGTCCATAATTAATCAATCACTGTACTATACCTCTTGTCACGTCAAACAGTTAATTGTACAGATTTCTGGATGAAAATAAAAATTAGATAAAAGAACATGGTTAGTTTTGTATCTGTGTTCTGTTTTATTGCTTGTCATTGTTTGTTTTTCTTAAGCCTGTCAATCCTGTGAAAGTACAATAAGTCCAAGGTGAAAGCCAAAATCCACATTTTTGAGTTGAATACTCTTTCAATACTATAAACACATTGCAAGTGTGTTCCTCATTTACCCTATGGTAGTTATTCATGTAAAATTTGTATGATTGCCATGGAAATGCCTGAAAATAGGCGCCGTTTTGGATTTTCCCCCTACTTTTCAACCCAAGTTTCTCAGAAACCATCAGTCACAAAACCACCAAATTTTGCAGAAACATTCTTTCATCCAATATAATTAAAGATTTCGTCTGATCGCTTTTGTTATTTTCTAAAATGTACTTTTTGCTATTTTAAGAAAATTCCACTATATGCTTCATGAAAATTTTCACATTTTTGTGAAGTTTTATAGTGGCAAAAAAAAACTTTCTTGAGTTTTGAAAAAACATCTAACAAAATCTTTATCTTACCTTCCTATATATGTTTCAAATAAATCCCATGGACAGATTTTACAAAATTTGGGGGGGGGGGACGCAGTGGCTCAATGGGTATGGTGTCTGCTCATGGAGCAAAACAGGCTGGGATTGAAATGCGGGTTCTGCATCGGGGGATGACAGAACACGAAGATCGAAAACCCGCATTTTTTCAGTGACTCAACGGTCGCCTGGCTTCCTGTGGGTAGGGAA
>JBCAUA010088497.1:0-10569 GCA_038406235.1 Peronia verruculata
AGGGGGGAAGGGAGGGGGGAGGGAGAGAAAGAGAAAGTATAGAATCACTTCCACAGCCAGGAAAGAGATTCTCACTGTGTCATTCTGACAATATGTTCCATCGTCTTTCAACAGTTACAGTATACACTGTATGTCATTTATTATGACTGGTTGCCTGTACTGTACCACACTATCATCAACATCATCTCCGCGAGGTGCCCTGCAGCAAACATGACAATAACGATTACTATCCTTACGTCATTATTACTATTTGTGCGGGAAGGCAGTCTTATAGTCCTATCTTTTTCTTTACAATTTACACTCGAGAAATTAATATCCCGGTTCTGATCTATTCAAAAATGTTTGTCCTTTCTTGTTTTCTAATCATTAAGTGTGTGCCTTTAATGTACTTGGTCGTCATGAACTCCTTCCAACGATTCAACCCGATTTCCGGACAGTACTTTTTTTCAATCATTTCATACCATGAGTAACTGTTAGTCTTTCATATAATTGTCCAGGCATCTCTTACCTAGGAACACATGAACACAGGTATAGTGAAACTGCATCAATAGACATAAGTGTTATTACTATAAATCCCAGGTCACCGAAACTGATGCACCGGAGTGCGTGATATTTCGCCTGCGGCCTGTTTAGGTATGTGAATACAGGGGAAAATCTACATTAGTTGATTAATGAGTGACATTTACTCCATCACATTTACTTTATTCTCTCCGTGTGTTGTTTTACAGAACCACTCGAGTTTCATAACAGTCGCCCTCAGTGTTGCCACATATCCCTATTGATACAGGCAGTTGATCTTTTGTTACTCATCTCCGTGATTTCAAATGACATGTAATCTTTGAGATAAAACATGAGCCCACGAGCGAGGGAAGACAGTAAGGGTGGAGATGGATACATTGACGTTGATGGCCCTTATTCTTGTGCAATTTCCGACAACTTTCTCTCTCTCTCTTTGTCTTTATGCGCCTCATCGTGGGCCTGGAGTATAAATGGCTTGTTCTGACGATAACTACATGTTTTACCAGGTTCCATTTTAGACATCTTTTCGTCTGTCCATTATATGCAGTAGGCTCGCACCTCAGACGTGAACCCTGCTCAAACCTCACCATTTGTGTGTGTATGTGTGTGTGTGTGTATCTGTCTGTCTGTCTGTCTGTGTGTGTGTCTGTCTGTATAGATTTCCCTCTTTTTCTGTCTGGAGACATATTGACAAATTAATATTTATGTCAGATCTCTATGCTGTGAGCACTGAGTTGGTCGTTGCACAAGACAGCCCGTCTCTCATCACTTCCGTGCACACATATTGATTCCGACATTGCAAGAATGACAGACAGTGAATATTCGGTCTCTACACTTTTGATGTTAATCACCAAAGTTTATCTTTATCATCGGTTCCGCTTGTCATCTCTTTCATGCACTGTTTAGTTAATGAGAACGTGGGAGAATTTGATGAAACATTCCAGACTATGCAAAGACGTTAGACAGCTCTTCAACTTCAAAATCTTTAAAAAAAAAAACCAACAATGTCTAAAAAATAAATCCCTCTCTAATGCTTCCGTCTCGGCTTCTATGATCTGTAGACCAATAAACAAAGAACACGACAGTCACTGTGTTTGTAATAAATGAAACACTTTTCAAGTTTCAGTCTCCTTTCCGTCATGCTGTGATCAATACTAGACCTCGCTATGGTAATGTCTTTCTGACACTGAGGAGCACGTCAATGGACGACACCAATAAATGAAACAAACGTCTCGGAATGTCTTCTGAGGCACAAGGAGCTGTTGCATTTTGTATTACAGAGAGATCTCCTCTTCATCTCTTCAATGGTGCCATGAGAGAACAGATTTTTCCTATACTTTTATTATTATTTTTTTAATACGATTGTTTTTTTTTTTAAAGATTATATCTGCCTGCCCCAACATTTTTATTCTTTGGTGAATACTATTCTACTACAGTTCTGAATATTGGCATCCTTGGATGGAAAGTTTATTCTCGTGTATAATAGCGTCCTCTGAAACAATTTTATTATGTCTGATCTCAGATACTATACAGAGAGGATTCTTGTCTCTGATGTAATCAAAGTTTCTTAAAAGGAGGTGCGGGGGAGGGGGGGGGGGAGAGTACATCTGGATTTTCTTATTTCGAGCCAAAATGTAGATTTCGGTTTTAGAAAGAGTTATCATTTAATGTGTGTACCAGATTATAGGTCAAGAATGTTCGTATAACTGAAAAATTATTTATTGCAACTGTCTTTTTAAATAACTTGGAAAAGTCAAACCTCAGCCTCATTTTCTATCAAAGGCGAGGGAGAAGGTGGTGTTGCCAAATCTTTTATTCTGCCCTTACTGATAACAGCAATTGGCTTCATTTAATATGGGTTTTGTAAGAATTTATTCAGCGACATGAAGAAAGAAAGTGTATCAACATGATTACATTAGCTTATCAAAATGGTAAACATAGCTGCCAAGGCCATATCTGAGACCCAAGAACAGGCTCTCCAGGAGACATTGAAGAGAGAGAGAGAGAGTGAAAGAGAGAGAGAGAGAGAGAGAGAGAACGATATCAAATTTTATGTCCATTAGTTACTTTGATGTCTTATCTACCAGAGTGTAGTTTCGTGCATATTGAAGAGTTTTCAGTGTATTTTACAGTCAATTAATTTCGTGGTGCTTTTATGGTGTGCCTGTTTTTGAAACTTTGTTGTTGTTGTTGTTGTTGTTGTTGTTGTTTTTCATTTTATTTTTCAATCTGCTCCAAACGTTACCAACATATTTTATACGTGGTATTTTCAAATTATTCTAAAAAAAAAAAAAAGCCATCTGACAAACTTGAATTCCTCCGTGCCATATTTTATTTATGAGATGTTTTAAAAATGGCATGCAAAGTTTGGTAGAGGTATTAGCAGAGGAGATGGTTTTGAAAAACAGTCAAAATCAATAATGGCGCCGTTTCCATGGCAACCAGACACCCTAGAAAGTTTTGAATGACATGAATCAGACAAACATACCAAATACACATGCACAGAGCAAAATAACCTAAGGTCAAAGTTGACAACAACCACAGCAACAACAAAAAAAAGCTTTCAGGTGCTCCCCCCTCCCCCCTTCCTTAAGAGATAACTATGTCAACTTGAGATCTACGACCTGAGGACTGGATGAAGCAAAGCATACTCTTCTCATTTGTCAAAGCCAAAGTTTAACCGAGATGACAATCTCCTTGCTATTACATAAACAGCCGTATTTCCTTTTGCACTTTGCACCCATGGACCTTGTAACCCAAGGCTGCCTGAGCCACAAAAACAATTTTCCTGTTATGGAATTAGCACCGGATGTTATTCACTTCAACGCTAAGACCCAAAGAATCTACAGGCACTAGACCATTAGACATTGTCTCGGAGGTAAGTCTTCCGCGAGACGGAGACTCACCAACACTGACAGAGCAGTCGATTGGCCTTGTTACTTACACTCCAACTGTCTGAAATTGTTATTCTTTGCTTTTTTTTTTTCGCCGTTTTCTCTATTATATAACATAAAAACGCATTTACTACTTTGAGGTCTGAGCCTCTGAGCGTACCATTGCCCTTCTGCCTGAGCCTCTGAGCTTATTGTTACCTTCCTGTCTACGCCCCTGAACCCACAGTGACCCTCCTGTCTGCGCCCCTGACATTATCTGAATATATATTCGATAGACAATTTTTTAAGTAAATGTAGTCGGCTGTTGCGACTGGTTGATAAATACCAGGCTTAAATATGCATGTATCATACTGCAATGTGATCTTGTTCACAGCTGTACCGCTTGTCAGGCGCTACATGAATTTTGATTTCTAACCTGTGCACCATCCAACAGAGCTTAGTGGATTAAGATAATTTGTATATAACATGATCATTTTTATCAGATCGCTTTTGAAAGGTAATTAATTTTCCATGAACATTTTCAGAAGAGTGAATGAAGGTCAAATATGGACAGAAGATAAATAATTAATGGGAGATCGTTTCGCAGATTATCTGCCATTTCCAAAAGAGGAATTTGAGTAAAGGGAGATCATTTTGACTAAACGTTTACTTCCCTTTACCAGACGAAAGAGTTGTTGAGCAAATAGTGTAAAGAGGAAAAAAATCCTTTCACTGCTTGCCATTCGAAAGACTGATCGCAAAAAAAAAATTGATAAAATTATAACAACATATTCTTTTTACATCATAATTTTTGGGGAATTTTATGGTGTAAGCAAAGGACGCAAAAGTATTTTTTTTTCTTACACTGCTTGTTCAATCCCTCTTTTGCCTGGTAAAGGGAAGTAATAGAACTGAGCACAACGATCTGCCATTAGTGAGACTCAACAATGAGGAAAGCAAATAATTTCCGAACACTTAGTGAGGTAAATTATGGAAAAAAAAAAAATGTGCACAGTAGTAGCGTGCTTAGGTGTGGAGAAAAACAAAATTTTCAGGAGAATAGTTTGGTTTCCGTTTAAGGTCTATTGAAAATAGTGATGATAATGATAATAAAGAGCATTTATATAACGTTGTCCCTTATAGTGAACAAAATAAAATTTCATCTAAAAACACCTCTGCAGGCGTTGTAACCGCAAACCTAAACGACTCAGAGGGGGGAAAAAAAACGAACAAAAAAAAAAAAAAATAGAAAAGAAAAAGGAAGGAACAAAAAAGTCATCTGTCATTATCCAAGAGCAAGTAAATGTCATTATTCCGCATATATGATCACAGGAAGTATGTGTTAGACTCATCACTGACAGATTATTAAAGCACTGAAGGACACAAGCTGATAGACGTCTCTGTATTGATGCTGAACTAGAACGAAATGCTTGCTTTACATATAAATACCAAAATTATACTATCGCCGCCTCCCGCTGTTTGCGCATGGAGAAGCATTGAGGAATAGTTTTTAACTAGCACCTCAAAAAATGTCAAATACAATTAATGGGAGATCATTATGCTCAGTCCTATTACTCCCCTTTCCCAGACAAAAGAGGGATTGAATAAGCACTGTAAAAAGGGAAAAATCACTTTTGCGCCCTTTACTTGAAATATACACCATGGAAAATTCAACAACAACAAAAAATAAATAAATAAATTATGATGTAAAGAGAATGTATTCTTCTTATTATTATAATCAGTCTTTCGAATGACAAAATGTAAAGAGATTTTTCCTCGATACACTGCTTGCTAAAACCTCTTTCCTCTGGCAAAAGGAAGTAATAGGGCTAGTCAAAATTATCTCCCCTTACACAAGTCCTTCTTTTGGAAGGGACAGATAACCTGCGAAACAGTCTCCCATTGTCATGTTACAGTGATAAAGTCAACATGTGACTCTGTGCTTGTGTGCTGCGTCACATGCTAGACAGAATACTTCGATTGTTGTGGCCAGTTTCTATGGAATTGTCCTTACACATAATTATAGGGGACAGTGTTTACGTTCTTTATCCTCATGGCCACAGCTTTTGTGATACGCCTGTTGGACTTTCTTTGTTGTTGTTGTTGTTGATGGTGCTGTTGTTGTTCTTGTTGTTGTTGTTGTTTTATTCTCTTGTAGCCACCTCTCTTTTAAACATAAACTCTTTTCTATTAATCAGAATAGTTTGGAATGTTAACAGACAACGAGTAGGGACCATTTTTACGTTTTCTATGATGAAAGATGTAGCTGCAGTTTGGTCTATAAGTAAAGAGCGGGCAGTGGCAGCAACTTTATTCGACTGAATGACAGCGGACTCGGATAAAAACTTTCAGAGAATTCAGTTTCTCTTTTCTATTGCTCGTACTTTTGTCCTCGGACAATTCATCGTAATTTGTGTAATCTGATTATTTTTTGCTTTCTATTGTGAAAAAAAAGGTCAGAGATCAGCACTGTTAATATCAAATTGTGAAGTCACAGAAATGGATTTTTACATAATGGGAGATTGTTTCGCAGATTATCTGCCCTTTCCAAAAGAGGGACTTGTGTAAGAGGGGATCATTTTGACCAGACTTTTACTTCCCTTTGCCAGACAAGAGAGGTGTTGAGCAAACAGTGTAAAGAGGAAAAAATCCTTTTGCCTGATTGCCATTCGAACGACTGATCGCCAAAAAATCTGATAAAATTATCAAAATAAGAAGAAAACATTCCCTTTAATTATTTTATTTATTATTTTCTATTTATTTATTTATTTATTTATTTATTATTACTATTATCTTTTTTATTTATTTATTTATTTTTTTAAATTTTTCATGGTGTATATCTCAAGCAAAGGGCACAAAAGTGATTTTTCCCTCTTTACACAGTTTGTTCAATCCCTCTTTTGTCTGGTAAAGGAAGTAATAGCGCTGAGCACAACGATCTCCCATTTATATAAAGCTCTGAAATTTATTAGGTCTTCAGTACAATATCCGTCCAATACTTTAGAGATATGTCAGTTGTATTTAAAGTAGAGCATAGACTTCTCCTCCACCTGGCCGCCGGTGGACTGACACCATAATGCCTATCGATCACTCACTACTCGACAGACACCACTCTGCCTATGAACTACTAATCTTAATTCAAACTCTATTCATTAAGGCTTGCAATAACCTTAACCCTAACCTTAATTCTAACCCTGGCCCTAACTGATAGATTACTAAAACAGAATTAATAATATGACGATGTATAGAGCTCGTGGATCCACCAGCTCTAAGGGGGGGGGGCACTATGACATTTTAAGGTGACTGCCCGGGGTTTATAGGTAGATACTCTGCTCCCACCTGCAGGCTGTGTAAGCCCGTCTTTGGTGGGGTGTCTCCCATGGAGTGCCATTCTCAACATTCTAAGGGAGACATCTCTCTCTCTCTCTCTCCTTGCTCCTGTCTTCTGTTCCGCTTTCTTTCCCCTTTCCCACCTGCAGGCGGTGTAAGCCCACCATCAGTAGGATACCTTCCACGATGTGCCATCTTCGACATTCCAGAGGAGACATGTTTTTCTTTCTCTCTCTCTCCTTGCTCCTGTCTTTTGTACCACTTTCTTTCCTCTCTTCTTCTTGACGTGTAAACGTATCTTATCGTGTTTGACACAACATAGTCCCACTCGTGCTGGAGTGTCGTTAAATCCCAACACAAACAAACGAACAAATAAAACAAAACCTCACTTCTCCGAATCTCGATAAGCGTTTACTTACAGACCTCCAGATACAGGACGTCAATATACCCATGATTTCACTTATCATACATAGACTATTGTCGGTATAATTATTATTCTGTTCCCCTGACTTAACTTAGTCTTATTTTAGTTTGTCTCCTTTTGTCCAAGCCGTATCTCAACTCTTGGCATTTTTTTTCTTACCTTACCTCCGATTTTTACCTTAATCTTAATGCAATGATTTATCACGTTATATTCAGCCAAAGGATACAAGTCTTTACTCAATCGAATTTGATTTTTTTTTTAAGTTATCAAGTAACAATAGTTTTTTTTTTCTTGTTTTATTTCAGCACCTGGTTCAAGCATGAAGAACTTTGACCTCTTAGGCACAGCCCTCTTTCTCTCTGTCATCTGTTTGACCAAGTAAGTTTAAGATATTATTCGAATGGATGAATGGATGGATGAATGGGTGGATGGATGGATGGATGGATGGATGAATGGATGGATGCATGCATGCATGTTTGTATGGATGGATGGATGGATGGATGTGATGAATGGATGGATGCATGCATGTTTGTATGGATGGATGGATGGATGGATGGATGGATGGATAGATGGGTGGATGGATGGTTGGGTTGATGGATGGATAGATGGATGGATAGATGGGTGGATGGATGGTTCGTTGAATGGATAGGGGCTTTATGGATGTATAGATCAACTGATAGATAGCTGGGTTAATAGATCCATGAATGGGAGGGGGTGGGTGGATGGACGATATTGACAGTCCCTGGAGAGAAAGAGAGAGAGTGAGAGAGAGAGAGAAAGAGAAAGTCTTTTTAGGTTCAACAGTGATTGAATGAAAAATGGTGAAAGAGAGATATATTGCAAGAACAAACTAAGGCTAAGCATGAGCAAATCTGAAATTCAAGCCCTTGAATAGCTACTGCCCTTAAGATTAGCTGGTGAATGCTTCTTAATTATTGTTTTGCATATATCAGCCGAGCCATCTCAAAACAAAATGTCACGCCGTGAAAATACATGTAATCAAATCCAGATTTAAAAATTGTACCGTACAAACCTCTTGAAATGCATATATTGGTTAAGCCATCATTGTGTCTGAACAGGGCTGGGCAGCATTTCTTTACCCTAAAGTTATCAAGGAAGTGATATCTTTTCAAAGTGTGTCTTTTACATGAGACAAATGTTTCATGCATACTAGCTATCTTTTGCGAATGTAAAAGAGTCTTTTTGTGTGTGTGTGTGTCTCATTCTAAGGTAAAAATGTCGGTTTTAAAACAATAACATTATGATCAGGTTCCTCATACTTTACTTTATTTGATCAATATTTCTTTTGCTCATAAAGTTATGTTTGTTCCTTTGTTTATTTGCTTTTTGGTTTTTTTTTTTCTTTTGTTTTGATTTGTTTTGTCTCTTGTTTTTTTAAGATTTTAAGACATTTAAAATGTCTAATTATGTATACAGTAAGCATTTTTATTGTTGGTATTATATCATAGACCTCATTTACGAGCGTATTCTTTGGTGCAATATTTTCAATAACTTTTTAAAAGTTACTTATTTAAAAATGTTTAATAACACCACTTATTTTAAAGAGTTAGAGCATCACATTTCGCAGAAATTACTAATAATTTCAGTTTTCAGATGAGGCGCATCAACTTCCATTTTATCTAATATAATGAATTTAACTGGTGCAATATCCTAATCGAGAAAATAATCTCTTTTTTTTTAACCATAGGCCTACTGATGTTGTTATAAAGACATGATTTTAAAATCCAGCCAAAGGACTCGTTCTTTCCTATGCGAGTGTACTCATAGAAATATTGTGATGGAAATGTTTGGTTGATATTATTTCCCTTTCAATAATTTTAAGCTTTCCTGAAGATAGAGCCAACCAAGCTACAAACTGCTTTTGGCTATCTATTGCTGACTTTTATTTCGCTGTTTACTTACAATGGTAGGGTTACATAGATAGTCAGATAATCAGTCAGTCAATCAGTCGCCCAAATAGTTAATTGTGTAGGTTGGTTAGTTGGTTAGTTAGTCTTTCAGTCAGTCAGTCAGTCAGTCAGTCAGTTAGTTAGTTGGCTAATTAGTTAGTGAGTAAGTTAGTTAGTAAGTAAGCAATCTAGTTAGTTAGCCAGCCAGCTAATTAGTTAGTTAGTTACTTAGTTAGTTGGTCAGTCAGATAGTTAGTTAGTTAGTTAGTTGGTTAGTTAGTTAGTTAGTTAGTTAGTTAGTTAGTTAGTTAGTTAGTTAGTTGTCTATATGGTAAAATAAATGCTCTGCTGTAGAAACAGCACATTCTTTCTACCAAGAAGATGCTTAGGAAAGTGTTAAATGATCCACTATAATGATGGACGAACCTGGACGTTTAAATGTCAATCCTTTTAAGTGCCAGAGAACATCAGTAAAATCTTCCTGTTATTGTCGTCCTCATCACCAGTCGTCTGTCTTTATTTTTTCTACACAAATATCCATTAAAACCTGAGGGTGTCAAGTGTTTGTGACATGGTTTTGTTATAGAAAATTGGGCTAGCATGAATTAAAGACATTTTTTCTATGGATTGTGAATACTGGCATTATCTTAGTTCGCTTTTCATGACAACAAGATCTCTTTCAAGGATCGAATTGCAACGTTTACAATGAAGAAAACAATAGGTTTGTTCAGACCAAGAAAACAGCTGGAAATTCCCGTCTAATTTTAGTAGCGAGGTACAAACACTTCAAACTGTTCACTGTCATTTGACATAGAAAAAGACATAAAAAAAAAATGCAAGAGACGGTGACAATTGTTTTAGGATCTCGTGGTGGAGAGTAACAAACATCAGTAAGTGTTATATTTTTAGCCGGAGTTACAAATAGCGTAGCTGAGATTTCGAGGTTTTTGCTTAGATTCATATGAACTATTGCCAACTCTGCTTACGACATTAAGTAAAATTTCAAGGGAAGGTAAAAATTATCTAGTTCATTCAGAGCAGGAAATCCCCGTCTATTTCACAGTGGCTAGTGTCTGAGGAAACTATTGCCCCTGATTATAACATTGTCTTCGACAAGGGTTAATTAACGAGGCAGTTTCTGATTGGTCATACAGCTAGGTAGTGTTATGTTCTGGTCAAACAGCAATTTCTCTGTGATCGGACGTCTTTGACATTGCGCGACTAACTCTGTGTAGAATGGTTATGTACTCGTGTGTGTTTGTTCATGCACGGTATGTCTGTGGTTGTGTCCTCATGTGTTGTGAATCCTCGAGCATTCACCAATCGTAAAGTGAGGACACAGAAAACCTCAATCACCAATCATATAATGATCACACAGAAAACTCACTGTAATAACCAATCAAAGAGTGATCACACAGAAAACTCACTGTAATAATCAATCATAGAGTAATCACACAGAAAACTCATTGCAATCACCAATCATAGAGTAATCACACAGAAAACTCATTGCAAT
>JBCAUA010088508.1:0-10568 GCA_038406235.1 Peronia verruculata
GGGGGGGGGTGTAAATAAAAGCCAGCCTCTCTCCTTTATTTGTCGCCCCCTTTCGTAAGCTCATCTGTGTAAACATCCCTGCAAACGCAAAGCCCATGCATTTGCTAACTGCCCAGTGTCTTGTGTGCCCACTAATCTTATTAAAGTTGGTATTAGCTTTAACAGTAGACCTAGCAATTAGTCCAGCTGGGTACGGTATATACTGTTCGTAGCAAAGTCTGAGGGCTACGCAACAATGTGGCAACATCCCACTCAGACAAGGGAAATGTGCAAAAGTTACACAATTGTCTTTACATTTACAATGAACTTGTTGGCCAGAATGCAACTTAACGCTGTTTATACAAGAAAATAGAAGAAACAACCTAACTGACATGTTGAAATAAGAAAAATAGTAGCAAATAATATCAAAATTAAGGGATTTTATTTATAAGTAATATAAAGATGAACTTGTTGGGCAGAATGCAACAACACAGTCTGTGCAAGAATATAGAGGAAAAAACCTAATAGGCATGACGAAAGAAGAGAAACAGCAGCAAATAAAATCAATATTAAGGGATTTTATTTATCAGTAATATAAAACAGAAAAATTGAGACCCAAATAGAAAGTCAACGTAAGAAGAATGTTAATATAAAATGATGTCTATAGATGTGGATTGAGTTGTATCTCTTGTATCATTTTCATGTTCTGCACTTTGTGGTGATCAGAATATATGACAATATAGGTAACTGTGCAACACTTACCACTGAGAATCTCCAGCTCACACAGCTTTCTGATGTACTCAGCCTCTGTGTCTTCAGCTGAGGCTCCAGCCAGGGCCATTTCTTCTTCCATCTCTGACTCACTGCGATTGCTCTGCAACAAAAACAAAAAAAAAAAAAAAACACCATCAAACAAGAGCTCAGTGATGACTGCCCAGAAAATTATTTACTTCTAAATCCATTTGCAAATGAATTATACAATCTTTAAGGCCTTTCAAGAATCAGACTAAAATAAGTGACTTCTGATTAAAATGCAAAAAAAAAACCAAAAAAAAAAGTGTTCTCCCAGACTTTCAAGAGTCAGTATGTCAATTCCATAATTTTCCATTAATTTTGACAAAGAAATTTCAAATTTCCATTCATACTATTGTTATCCTTATCACCATCGTGAACAGAGGAGAAAGTGAAACAAATACCATATGGCCCAAAATTTCCAATTATCCCACCTTTGAATTGTTGGCAGCTCCTGCTTTACTTTTCCTGTCTCTTCCTGCTTTGTTCTCCTCCTTGAGTGCCTGCCTTCTCTTCATCTCTTCTAGAATATCCACCTCCATGAAGACAGCCTGGCTGAAAGCCACCTGGCCAGCGATGGAGAGAACTCGCGTCAGCACACAGCATCTGGCCTGGGAGTCCACTGTTTCCTGGGCTGATGGAAAAAGTGTCGCACAGAATCTATCATTTGTAATTTGTATTCTATTGTCCATATGTTCTGGTAAACATTCAAACAGTGTGACAGATTCCTATTGTGGGTACCTGTTTCACACACAAAAGCCCCATGGATTGTTAACTACCCGACATAAGGCTTTTTCACATTGTAAATTAGTTCATTCTACCTCATTTATGATCCCATATGATGAAAAACAAAATACTGTAGGCCTATCTGAAAAAGCCAAATTTGAGCAGCCAACCAGGGTTTTTTTTCCCAACACGGAGCACTGACAGTTACACAGGTCAGTTTCTCACCTTCATCAGCCTGGCTAGGGTTGCTGTCTGCACACATGTCTCGGAGTGTTTGTACCAGCTGTCTCAACAGTCTGGCACACACAGTGTCTGGGGCCTCAGACAGTTTGTAAATGGCCGCCACAGCCTGGTCAGCCAAGGGGATCCAGTAACGCTGAGTTGTGTCAGTGACACCTGCATATACATTATATGTCTCATACAGATTAATAATAATAATAATAATAAGTCACATAGGCCAGTGATCCCCAATCCCCGGGCTGCAGACTGGTACCGGTCCATGAATCAATTGGTATCAGGCCGCACAAGAAATATTCAAATGGGCAAGTTTACTTAAATTAAATAAAGATTGTTATATTTTTAAAGCACACTACAATGCAAACTAGAAAAACGCTCAGAGAACGCACATTCTGCCAAGCACTGAGCGATACTGGGGGAGTGAATAAGTCTACGGAATGTTTACTACCCATATTCAGCTTATATACTAAGCGATCCCAAATAAAGCCAAATTACTGCAGTAAAATTGTCAAACGTTGAACGGGCCGCTGTGATAAAAAGGTTGGGAACCACTGACATAAGCCACATCATCTACATCACTTATAGTCTGAAGCAAGTGATACAATGACATAAGCTGAACACTTGAATCTAAAATACAATAGATACACAGCCAAATAAGTAAATATCAGTTCTTTGTTTAGAAATAAGATATGCCAGAAACTGAATGTTTGTTAAACAAAACAATAAAGTCCCTTTCATGATGATTTAAAGAGTGTTGTTACATTAAAGCACATTTATGGGTTAAAGATTTCAGTAGTATCTGAGACTTTCAGTATTCTTTGCAACAGCATATTAAAGTTGTATTACCAATGAATGTGGCATTTCTAATGTTAAGAAATCGATTCAGTGTTCTACAATGGCACTGAAGATCTTCCGCTAATTCATTTTAAGTACAAAAGGGTTTTTCAATGCAGAGGAGTTTATGAATTTAAGTGATCATTTTCTTTCTTCCATTAAAGAAGTGGATGTTTACCAAGTCCAATCATTAGATCTAGGATGACCTAATAATACTTATGGCTGCGGAAGGTATATTTCCCAGATAAGACAAATTCTGCATCCTTTTCAATACCAGCTTACCTTTGACAAGAACAGTTTCTAATCTGTTGAACAGATCATGATCTGACGACAAACGGAATGGCTCAGGTGCCGGTTTCCCTTTTTCCTGAAATAATAGGATAAGAGAGCATATCTGAAAAACACAAACAAACTGAACCCAGACAATGAGTTCTCAAATTTCATGCAAAGAGAAATAGTCCCATCTAGGTAGCACTTATCTTTACCATCATGTATCTAAATAATTACATTGTAGTTACCATTTCTTTGTCAGATTCTTCTAAAAACTCCAGTAAATAGCACAGAATTCAAGGAGCCTACGGCATTAGACACAAAACTACAACAGGGAAATTAAAATGTTTTCAACTTCTCGGTCCCCCTGGAATCCTTATCCATGACAAGCAAATTCTTTTTAATAAAAGGGAAAGAAAAAAAAAGACCCGCACTAACCCTACGTCCTGATGTCAGTTTCAACAGTGCCTGACAGGTGCCGAGAGCGAGCAGGTTGTCTGTCTCAGCACGAGGACTCAAGCCTTCCTGGATCAACACCTCAATGTTACTCTTGACAATATCTGGCTCTGCCCTGAGGGGAAAAACAGAGACCCGTCAAACTGGCATCTCAAAAAAAGATTAGAATATAGGTCACCATTAAATTTCTAATACCGGTATCTTTTACCTGCATTTTTGTGTTGAACTAAGATATTTAGACTTTAAAAAAAAGTTCAGAGTTTGCAGTGGAGTTGATGATCATTTACTCTCATTTACATTTATGACAGAAGTTTCAAGGTGTGGCTTATGTGAAGAGCCAAATACTAATGTGATCAAGCATAGTGCATAGCACTAACAAAGTCAAGTTTGAACTGAGCTATCACATTGTAATCACACTTGAAGTCAGAAATGAAAGTTCATAATATCTCTCTCTCTATTTTTTTCATAGTATAAGAAGGGGAAAAAAGCAGTAGAATACTCCCGACACAAAGAAAAATCTGACAGAATATGATAGTGTGTCAAACAAATGAAATTTACTGTCAAAGTCTGAAACTATTGGAAAAAAACAAAATACTATAAAATATTTTTAAAAATAAACAAATATGTAAATGTTCATTAAAGTAGTTTTCAAAATGAAAATGTCTTGTGAGATAAACCCAACTGGCTAACCACTTACTGAGCACACATAGCCAGCAGGTTGACAGCGGCCCTTGCATCCTGCGCAGTGAAAGCCTCAGACTTGCGAGTGAATCTTTCCCACAGGGCCTGAATAACCTGAGCTCCAATATGACCACTCTTGACAAACTCAGACACCTGCAAGAGAATGATCAGATTGTGGGTCACACTATTAGGCAGGACAACTGTATCTTGATTGGACTAAAAGTATATCATTCATTAAACCAGATTATGTGCCTTTCATACGTACACAAGAGTCCTGGCATTCTTACTCCTGGCTTTCCTAATAATACTTTATTTGGTCTGTGCCACGTCACATTCATTATAAAGGCAATGGCTTGACAGTCTAATTCATATCTCGCCAGTAAGAAGAGAAAAGAGGATGACACATAAATTAAATTAAAATCAGAAGCATGGGACTGGTCCAGCTATTAATGCTTGACTTCCCTAAAGTAATGTTTTCCTCACTGATATAAGCTGGAGACAATCAAGCAAAGATAATAGTCAGTTGAATATGATCTTATTTCTATTGTAATGCATATTTAGATTCAATCAACACAACCACTCAACTAGGTTTGTACATGAGTTTATCTACTGAGCTACACCACAGAATACTGTTGCTGAATACATACCAATCAGGTAAGGAAAATTTGAAATCAAGTTCTATGGACCAAAAATATTTTTTTTAGAGTTTTATTATTACTATTATTATTATTTTGTTGGTTTTTTTTTTGGTAACAGTGATGTCCAGAACAGGATCTCATTCTGATCATAGCTCTCACAACTAACAAAAAAATTCTCACTGCACAATTCCTGCACAATATTACACAAGACGCAACACAGAAAATTTTCTCCTCCTTCAGGCTATATTCACACTGACTTACCAGAGCTTCCAGAGAGGCCAGATCTCCACAGGTGGACCCCGCTATCAGAGAGGACAAGTTCTTCACAATGGTTGATGCTTGGGATCTGGGGAGGATAAATTTTAAATGATCAACACCTACTACTTCCTATGAACATTAGATTGTTTGCCTGAAGAATATCTCAGGGGTTCTGTAACAAAGAGATAACACAAAATAAAGAAAACACAAAACGATTGAACTGCTAAGATCCTGATCAGAGATATGCAGATGTCTATTTTTTTAATTTTCACAAAAAGTATGACTTCCAAACAGTTCTCAGTTTGATTGTGCCAGAGTTTAAATGAAATAAGTTTTAAAAATTAGGCCCATTTCTTTTCTGAACATCAAATATGACAAATTCTCTTTGCAAATCATCAACTGGTGGTCAACTTCACTGGAGCAATTATGAAATATCACACACCTGGAAATGCTGCCCATTTCTATTACAACTTGATTATCTGACAAATTTGGACGTTACATGAACACAACAAATAACTAGAATGTCAAACACCCCCACTTTTATATAGGCCTATTTATTCTTATACCAAATAATAGAACAACCCTGCTGGCTTAACTTGCTGAGACTCTCAATCAGCGCAAGTCCACCCTTATGATAACATGTAGGTCAGACAAGCGAGTGACGGTCCACGCTAACATGTATGAGACCCTCGACCAGCATGTCCACCCTAGCGCTAACATGTAGGCCAAATAAGTAGGGGTGGGAACAAACGAAAAAGTTCCTTAACATATAGTTTGGTTTTTTTTTGTTTAGAGTTTTAACTTACCTCTGATTTTTCTCTTTCGGCTGAAGATAAAGAGTTCTGTAAGCCTCAACTACAGCATCTCTGACTGTTGTCTCTTGTGACCAGACCAACACAATCATTCTTCGCACACCCACGGTGGCTGCCACAACTCCAAATTCAACAGCAGTCACAAAGAACTGAATCGCTTCCAACACATCTGTTGTATTCTTAGAGCCTAGCAGTTGACAAATCACTGGGATACACTGCTGAACTTGCAGGGCAAAGGTAAGTGAGTTCTGCAAAGATAAAAGTGCCAGTGTCATATTTGATCATTCTTGTAAGGTACTTATACTGTGAGTCTTATTCTTCAAGCCTTCAAATCAAATGATATGTGACAAAGTATGTTTCTGACTAAATGATTGATTCCAAGTAAGCCATCCATAGCTCCAGCTTTGCTCCACAGTAAAGATTAAACCACTGTTTCAAACTCAGGTGATCTTTTCTCAGCACTTACAAATGAAAATAAATCTCATAAATATTTCAATAACAAAGACATTTAGTAGAAAATTAAAAGCACTTGAGTTTTAGCCATAACAGATATGGTCATTACATGTTCCAGATTGCACACTCAATCATTTATTTGACGATTAAGTGGATGAATTTTTCCAACACTGATCAGAGACATTTTTAGCTGGATCAATGTTAGAAATGCTAAACTGTTTTCACAAAAAAAGTCAGCAAATCTTGCCTCTACCCCACCCCCTTTTTTTTCATGGAGGCTTGGCACTGTCTGATTACATAAAACAAATCTGATAAGTCTACAAAATCAGGGCTTTTCATGCTAGGTGAAGTTTGCATTGTTTTGAGAGAAGTTTGCAAGTTTTCACAAAATCCTGTGATGGGATTATAAAATTGTACAACCAGTGAAAATTCTAGTTTAGCTGAAAAGATCCCACAGGAAATGCCATCATCATAATCACTAAACAAACCTCAACTAAATCTATTTTCTAGATCTAGATCACAAATAGCAGCCCCCTTATATTAGTCTCTTTAGGAATGTGAGCACATTATTTGTTGTCAGTACTTTGGTGTGTTGATTTTCCAGCAACAACTCTCATGCGACCACTCGACTGCATGTTGTCAAGCGTACAGAATTATGCGCTGCGAACATCAAGCTTGATCTTCGAGCAGCTGCCGAACAGCAGTTCAACTCTCACCCAAAGCGTGTGTGAAACTATCATAACTGTTATTGTGGAGGACTTGTATCGCAAATTACTGTAAAACCGTGATTGTTTTGTGAACTCAACAAAGGTCAGACGTTGAGCAGCCAAAAGTAGGAAAATCGGTGACAACCAAAAAAGTCAGAATTCCGACTGAAAATCAGAAGTTTGACATCTCTGCAATGTCTACAAAGCCAACATAAAATATGTATCAACAGATGATATTGCTTCATGCTACCATGCCATGATAACATCTAATTACTGCAGTTTCACTGAGACAAAATGGAGAGAGAAGGACTAAGAAACCAATTAACCAAATGTCTGTGCAACTGTCTTCCATACTACAGTAAGTGGTACAAAACTGTGACATCATTTTGTATAACAAGCAAATCATTATAGTTTTAGTTACTGACCTTGAGGTACTGGACCAGAGTTTGTTGTTTGGTCACCTCATGGCTGAGCTGGCTGTCCACCTCTGTGCTGACATCAGGTGTGTGAGCTGGTAGGGGCTGCTTGACCCCTGGTCAGAGGGAGATACATGATAAATAACCAGTTATCATTCAGATGCCATATTTTATAATTACTAATCATTTACACAATGTTAGAATAAACATCTAATTACAGTCACAGAGAAAATTTTTACACATTATATGGGTGTGGATTCTAAATATACTGTCATAAGAAGTAAAAACTGTCCGAAAATGAAATTGACTACTTAAGAGACAATGAATGAAATCAGCAGAAAACCTTCTCAAAAGAGATGACAAAGTACTGAAATCTTGCTGATCAAGCAACACAGTGAGAGATACTATATAAAGAAATGAAGAGAAAATTCTCTTGCCAAAGCGCTTCACTGGCTCTTGACGAGGGCGTAGAACGCCGAAAATTTGCTTGAAAGGACACAACCCAGCAGTGAAGCGCTTTGGCAAGAGAATTTTCTCTTCATTTCTTTTACACGGACAAAATGCTGCTCAAAAGAAACATAAACTCTCTCAAGAGATACTATATTTTACTACTAAATGTGGTATCTAATCTCACCTATTGCTCCTAAACGATAATCATAATCAGAATGATCAATAACATATTCTATCCCAGCATGCATCGACAGATAAGACAGAATACTGAACTGATAAATTTATACTGTTTGTCCTAAATAAGACAATAAGCCCATCATTAAACTTACAGAAATAAATCTCTTTGATGGCGGCTACAATTTTGGTACCGTCTGGAACATCACTGGTCTCTTCCTCCTCTTGCTCTGTTTCATCATCTGATTCTGAATGCTGTTCTCTGAAAGAAAAGTAGGAACATGTATCAACAACAACTGGAAGAATTAGGAACAAAAGCAAGAATGCTTCTATAGCTAATAAATTAAAGAAAATTAATTTATGACCATGTGCTTTGGAAGTAAGAGATTGACCTTATGAATACTATTTTTCAAGGCAAGACTGACTCAAAAAGAGAAAAAAAAGAGAGCAGACCATCAGCATCTCTCCCTGGCAACACCACTGAATCTATCAGCATGAGAATCTATGAGTAAGGGCTAGAGGAAGATCAGGAGAAATGGAAGAGAATAACCCTATTCATGTCATTGATTACAGCAGCAAATGATTAACAGTGATCCTTAGCACTAATTTGTAACATATTTTCCATTCAACATATAACATTTTTTTTAAACAGAAAAAAAGAGAGAAAGAGAAACAGAGAGAGCGAGAGAGAGAAAGATAGAGACAAAGAGAAGACAAGACAGAGAGCTAAGCACCGGATACGTAAGTCATGGATATAAAAATTAAGAAGTCCACTCGGTAAATTGCCTTAACTCACTTGCTGAGGATTTTGAAGACAGGAAGATCTGGAAAGCTGTCCATGGCAGCCAATGTCAACCCCACAGCTTCCAAAAACTCTTTGTTCTCCAGGTACTTGATAATTGTCTCCATCACACTGATCAAATCAAAAATAATCAGCAAGTTACAATTTTATCCCACTCAGTCACACTTCTCACTAAGAGTGTGGATTTGTCACTAGCATATATCAACACTTTGAAAGAGATACCGACAGGTAAAAAAAGACACACTTTATCAGAACCACTGAAACAAAAAAGAGAAAATAGAAACCACTACATGGCAGTTTTTATCCATTGCCAAAATAGAAAAAAAAAAAAAAAAAGAAAAGGTTATTTCAGAGCAAAAACATCTCCAACTCGATAAACTAACAGTTCTGTCCTTTGACATCAGTATAGCAGGTTGAAATTTGCAAAGAAGAAAGCCTGTTCATTACTAGCACACAATCAGCTCCAGGTAATACTATGTAGGCCTATTGTATGTATATAAAAAATGGAGAAATGCAAAAATTTGTGATTCCACTGATTTCTTGCACAAATACTGATGTGAATGAGATGAAATAGCCAAGAACCAAACATGTTGACATAACTTACTGATCAGAGGATTCCTCATCTCCAATCAAAGTTGATGCATCAGTCTGCCTTTGACTCAGGGATTGCTCGGAGATGACCTTCAGTATCTCTGGTTCCAGTGCTGACCAGTCTTCATTCAGGCTGTCAGTGGCTGGGCTGGGAGTCAGAGGAGTTGACGGTTCAGGAGTCATTTCTTCCAGGCGAGTTTTCTCTTTCTCATAATTCACACGTAGATCCTCAACAGGTAGCTGAAAGCAAATCAAATAATCACAATGACAACATAGTATAGAGTTACAATAAGTTTTCAGTCAGCCAGATAAGACATCTGCATCTAAAAATAGTGTTAAAAGCTTAGTATGGATGGATGGTGGTTTTTATAGGGCCTGCCTTTTTCTTCAAATGCTCAACCCGACTCATCTATCAATACCACAAGTATACTTTGTGGCAGTTCAAACTATCAGAACTGCCATGACAAGAATAAGGTAAAGTCTTCATTGAAACGCTCCTATTGAAGTTCTTGTTCACTCCTTGCATTTAGTTTCTCTAGTAAAAAACATCAAATCTAATCTAGTCATTGCTTCTTTCTGCTGTATCAATGTTTATTGTTTGATGACACAATCCATGTAAAAGGCAGTTAGAACCTGAATGTTTATGACACTCAGATTAATCATAGCGTGAAAACAACAAAAGTACAGTGGTTTCTGCCTAAGACCCGGTCCACCAAAGAACCCGCCTCTGTTGCAAACAGAATTTTTCTTGGTTTCTGCCTAAGACCCGGTCCACCTAAGAACCCGCCTCTGTTGCAAACAGAATTTTTCTTCTACAATTTACCCCTCTAAGTACCCGTTCTGGGCGCTCCCAAATAAAATAATCTGTCTAAGAGCCCGATGTCAAACCAAGATACCCAAGTACTTGTGGTATACTTCCACATCATACTGACCACTTGAGAGAAATGCACAGTGCTAGATATGCGGTAAAATGGGGACGGGAATGGAAGGAACAGGTAGACAAAGGAGTGGAAGTGATGGTTGATGTCTGACTGCATAATCAGGCCATGTTGTCGACTACCCCATAACCATTTCTTTGTTTGACAACACATGGGACAGCACTTGTGTTTGGCTTTGTGGATAAGAAGGTGAAAGTTGAGCCTCTTGACTGGTCAGCTGTTTTGCTACTTTGGTCAGTCTGTAAACACTTGAGTCACTCATGCAATTATCCACGGGGTAGCATAGCAATATCATGTATTCAACAATGATACCGTTATGTGGACACTCACACGGCATTTAAGCACTGGGCAGTA
>JBCAUA010088519.1:0-10568 GCA_038406235.1 Peronia verruculata
CACACACACACACACACACACACACACACACACACACACACACACACACACACACACACACACACACTAATAAATAACGGTCTGGAGAAACGTGTAAAATTGAATACACTGATAGAACTGCCCAAATTTTGGAACTTTTTTGTTTTGTTCATCATTGGAGCACAACCATCATCATTACCATCATCATCCGTCAGTCTTTGCAGGTTATAGAACACAAAGAACAGAACAACTACACTCATCCATATCTCGAGACAATATTACCATTTTATTCTCTGAATAACTGCTTTTATTCATATCATTCGCAAAGTGATACAAGGAGTATTACTTAGTACACAAACCAAAGCCAAGGCTATATTATTATTATTAATAATTATGAACCGATCATCATAAAACAATACCGCAGATTTATATATTCCATTTATATAACAGACTTTCAGGAAAACTCAACTATTAGATCTTTTAGTATTTTTAAATAGAATTACTTGGTGGAATATATATATTTATACATATATCAATCAACAGAGAGAGAAAGGCCTCACCTTTCTGCTTATATATATATATATATATATAAGCTTCCCGTGACCAACGTACTTGATGGAATTATTCACGCCATTTATATCTATTATATCTAGGACGTTATTGAAAATCAACAGGCGACATGGAGACATAATAATTACGTAGGAAAGCAAAAATTTTAATGACTATGGGAAATGTGCATCACGAACAAAATAAAACACTAAAATATTGCGAGTTAACATATATACATTGATGTATTATATCATTAGACAATCGACAAGATCTAATCCAATGCTTCGAATCAAACATAACGACGCAATTTGAGTGATCGTAAAGAAAAACCTGGTCTCAGTAGATTAATGACTATTTTGACCACCTGGTCGAAATAGTCAGTGCCTAGTATTAATTCTTATTTGGGAATCTGTAACATTTGCTGAAATAGTGAATTAATATAATCTTGATGACCAAAGATCTAAAGTAACAAAAGACAATAGAGAGTCATAGAGAGTCAAGCCGTTTTGAATGTTATTAAAACACCTAAGAGTTATATGAAGTTTCTGAAACAGTTTTTATACTTCTGTTAGACAAGGGTTTGAAACATTAACAAGAGGTCATCTAAGAATCCAAAGTTTTGTGAAAGAAATCCATTATAATTAATACTGAAAGCTTTTCCCTAATGATTGATTGTGCGTCGCTTCTCACTACTGATGAGTACGGAAATGTTGGCCCACACGGCTTTGTTCACGTTCACCAGATTTGTTGGAAATTGGAGAGCTGAACTTACAAGAGCAAGTGACGGAGAAATCAAGGGACAAAACTTAACCACGAAAGTTCTCTCCTCCTGGAATTTGTTCAGACTTGTGACTCTTTAGTTTGGTAATCGTGACCAAAAACTACCTCACAGCTATAAATTTGGTCAAAAACAAACAAAGCTCTAAGGCCAATCACGATTGAGAGAGAAGAAGATGGGCAGGAGAAAGAAGAAAGCGAGAAAGGGAGAGAGGGGGGAGAGAGAAACGAGGAGAAAGATTTAGGGTCTAGGAGATACAAGAGAGAGAGAGAGAGAGAGAGAGAGAGAAGAGTATCTGTCAAAGAACAAAAGGGTCATGGGACCACTGATACACCACTGATTTATGAAAGGAATTGTAACTCTCGCACTCAATATAAGATAGAGCCTAGATAAATTCAGGTATAATTTATTGTCCTGTGATAACAAATAACTGACCACAATTCACGCAAGATACTTCAGAAGGATATGTCTCCCCCTCCCCTTTTCCTCTCCTTCCTTCCTACATTTGCCACGCCCTTACTATAAAATGCATGTTTCAAAAGAGTGTAGAAACTGAAGAATTAACAGTCTTAAAGACTCCTCGCTACATGGCTCGAAAACATCGACATATTTAGATAAATCGATAGTGGAATAGAGGGACAAAAAAACTAGCTATTTGTCCTCCAGTGAACACTTACATAGCACAGCGTTTTGACAAAAAATAATATCGATTTTGTCATTCATCGTGCGTGCCTTATCGCCCCAACTGTAAATCTTTAAAACCGTCAACTAAATCAGTCCGTAGTAGCACGAACCCGGAGGTATCGGTACCAAAGTATCGGATCACCAGAAGGGTACTACTGTCAATCAACAGAGAGAGAAAGGCCTCACCTTTCTGCCTACCCTCAATCCGCGAGCGGGATGGAACCACAAGCCATGGCAGGACCAGCAGGTTCTTCTGTAAAGTGAAAGGGGGGCGTGGGAGGTAGAGGCGATCGGGGGTGGCGGTGGGGGGGGGGGGGGGAGTGTGGGGAGAGGGGTTGTCAATGTATGAGATTTTCGGACGAGAGCGACAGTCTAGTTCTTTTGATTTTCATTCCGGGCAAAGGTCTGGTTGGGACGAGCAGAGCGGGAGAGAGAGGGAAAGCAACGGAATGAATGACAACAACTAGCAGTTAAGAGCGACAGATCTCATTTCAAAGTAATGAGCCCTCGGTCGTGCAGAAAAGCTAAAACTTAGCTGGCGTTTTTCATAAGACAAGTAAGTCTGATTAGTTGTTGATGTGGTGCAAACTTTAGATTTTGACTTTATGTTGTTGAAGTTAAAGCGTGAAAGCAACATGAAAGAACCAGCCTTTGTTTAGTTCTATCTACAGCTCATGTAGCTTAACTGTATTTGAAGGTTTCGGGACAAAATGAAACATATCCAAAATCGCCGTTTAGAGAAAAATGACAATTTGCTCTCCAGTAGCTAGTAATTTGTCATCAAAAACTAGAATTTTCTGAAGATTTTCGGGAAGGATAAGTCGCGTTTGGTGAAAAACAAAGTCCTTACCATATAACACCATCACCATTCCCAGCACTGAGGGGTATAACTAAAAATTTTCAAAAATGGCGTTTGTCGCGTTTTGCCCTGAAACCCTTCATTTGTAGACAAGGAAATATATACTAGTGCGATGGTAGAAGAATACGATCAGGATTATTGAAATGACAGTACACAAATGAAACGGAAGCAGTCTGAAGTCTTAGTTAGTGTTATTTCATGAGAATTTATTGTATTGCTGATGTAATAATTAAGATCAGAAAAGACAAGTGAAACTTAATTTGCCCTTCAGATGAAATTCCTATTCACAGCTGAAGACACCATATTTTTAATAACAGATGTCAGATACGTCCACACTTACATGCGAAGTAATACATTAGAGGAAACAAAACGTACTAAAAGCGGTAATAATGATGATGCAGTAATAATAATATAGCAATGCATGTGTTAGTATAATTCGTAAGCTTGCTGTGGCAAGTAGTCGTCGTAGCAGAAGTAGGCTTAATAGAGGTAGTAGTTGTTGGTAGTAGTAGAAAGTAGTACCAGTACCAGTAGTACATTGTAAAAGTAATAAAAATAATAAGTAATAACATAGTAGTCTTTGTGGCAGTGATACATGTAGCAATAATGTAGTGGTTAGACGTAGCCTTTGTAGCACCAGCTATTGCAGGTTAATTTGGCTGCACTAGTCAACCCTGTGAGCTCTTTACTAAGTAATGCTATTGCTTACACACATCTTGCAGATCAACAATAGATCCTAAGGTTAAAATTGTCAAATTTGTATTTCTCATACTCGATGTCATAGAGATAATACCAAAGTTTATAACGATACTGTCTCCATCCCGAGGTCATTAAAAATTTGAAGAAAAAGTGATACAGAGTGCTCTAGCTCTTATTAACAACGAATCTAAAAGGAATTGTAATGTACTGACTTTTCTAATTACTCATAACTTCACTAATGCAAAGTGGAGATCATGATTTTGTTAATTAATAACTGAGAGAACAGGTTTCTATGATTTGCTCTATGGGGCATTGGTGCGTTATATCAATAACATGTCACTTGTCTCTCAATGTCACCAAGGAAGCAGAAATTCGACGCTCTTCTAAAATTCTGTTTGAATAGCTTGAAACAAAAACAAAACGAAACAAATCTTCCACAGATACACTTTGGTCATTAAAGGAAATAATAGCCGTTTTGTTATCAGAAGAAAAGATAATAGCAACTGAAACAGCCAGGGCTGATAGTGTAGTGTTTACAAATTCTAGTGCATTTATCATCGGATCTTGTATTGACATTCTTTCAGTGTCCCAGGTGATCTTTTATAGTAAAAGTATCGGTATGATAGAGGTGATACGGGCAAAAGAAGTAGGCTTAGCAGTCGTGAAGAAACATTGGTAGCAAAAATAAAAAAAAATAAAAAATCCCGTAGCGATGGAAGTAGTGACAGTGACAGGATTAGTAGTATAAATAACCCTAGCACCTGCAGCTGTTTTTGTCGTAATATTGTTATAATAGCGGTAATTCTACTTAGCACCTTCAGCTGTACAGGAAGCAGTGGAAGTAACAATACTGGTAGTGGCAGTGAATGTAAGAGTAACCACAGATGTACCAGTAATGGTAATGGTACATGTAGCAGTAAAGTAGTGGTGGTGATCATAATAATAGTAAGTAGTACATGTAGTAGTAATGCTAGAAGTCATGGTGGTGATTGATATAGCCTTGGTAGTAGAAGTAATTGTAGAAGCAGTACAAAATGTAGTAGTAGTGGTATTGGTATGAGAAGTAGTAGAAGTTATAAAGTACAAACGCGAGAGACAGTGATGACAAACGTTACACAACGAGTCGTACCAGGTGCAGCAACAGAAATCACAGTGATAGTAATAGTTCAAGGAACCAGAGTTTAGTAGTTCAAGGATCCACATTTCGGCAGTGGCAGTTGTAGCAATGAACATGAAATAACAGTAATAGTTCGAGAGGATCTTGTACGAATGTAATAGGTATCTGTATTACAATTGTAAGAACTGCATAAAGGCAACTGTTCTCGTCATTATACATATAGTAGCCACATAAAGTATGAAGTCACAGATTAGAGTACGAAAATGCTAGAATCAAAATGATGCAACGAACCCTAAAAGATAATTTTACTTGAAGGACAAAGACAGTGCACAGCTTTCCATTTTCACTTTTGTTAAAAAGAGTGTATTTTTAAGAGAGAGAGAGAGAGAGAGAAAGAGAGAGAGAGATATATAGAGAGATAGAGAGAGAGAGCAATTGCCACTAAATGTTGATAGTTTCAGCAGACGAGGGCGCATTTTCCACAGTTGAACTACGATAACAGCCCTGGTATCAACGTTAATTTCTCTCCGTATCATTTGACACACCCGGCTCCTCTATGAAAATCCTATGCAGAATCGGATCATACAAATGTCCTCTGCCCCCATTACACTATGAAATCTTGTGACAGACGATAAGAGTAATGATTTATAACTCTTTATGCTGAATGTTAGACAATAAAATAAAGCAGTCCAGTGACAAAGAATCGTACAATCCAGCTCGGGTCGCCAAAGAATGAACTTTTCAAAGTGGTGGGATTGTAAAATATTGATGAACTGAACTCGATTAAAAGATTCTACGTCATCAGTAGTAGCCTGCATGCGTAGTGACGACTTGCAGCAATGACTGGCTTGTACAACTGAGCATTTGTAACAAATATTGATCCGTCAGAGAGGACAGCAGTAAAAGTGCATAATTTGCTCGTTGGATTTTAACTGGAAGTGTGTGGACTCCTGAAAAAAAAACCCAAAATACTTGTCCTAATATTTTCAACACTGTGAAGCTTAATGTGATAAAACTCAAAGTTCACAAGTAGATAAATGTATAAATAAAACAGTAAATAGGGGGGGGGGGAGAGAAAATAGGATAAAATGGACGAAGCAAAGACACAAAAGAGAGAAAGAAACCTAAGCAAGAAAGAAGAAGCAAAAAAGAAAGAAATAAATAAAAAAAAAACAAAAAAAAAACAGTAAGCCCTAATAGATCAAGGGGGAGGAAAGATGAGCAATTAAACATTTGAAACTGCACATATAATTCGGAAATCTGTGCATGCTAGGATCTTAGAGTGCTCTAAACTATGCAGTATGTTGAACTGGTTCTTCTTTCTTACATACTACAGTGTCACACTGAATGAAGTTTACTGTTAAGAGAAACCTGAGAACTATCTTCACACTTGACTGACTTCTTATCATTTTCAGTGAATACCACATTTAAAGACAACATGTAATATTTACTAGACATTGGCGAAAAGGGATTTTCGTAATCGAATAGGCATTTATGAAAAATAAGTTGAAATAAAGATAGTTAGGTAGATACGAACTCGGTTAAAGGTACCGCTCAAAAACCAAGCCTTATGTAGTAACATAGGTAAAAGTGATTCTAAAACTGGCGTATGACAGTCATTATTATATTTAGTTGCACTGGCCATAATAGTGGAAATATCAGCACTGATGTAATGGTTGTAGAAGTAGTGGTGGTAACAGCAGCAGTAGTAGCAATAATAGTAGTGGCAGTGGTAGTGGTGGTAGTAGTAGTAACATTTACAGTAGTAGTAGTAATAGAAGTCGTAGCAGTGGCAGTAATAACAATAGTGGCAGCAGCAGCTGTAATAATGGTAGTACTGCTGGTAGTAGTAGCAGTAGTAATAACAGGTAGTAGTAATAGTTGTGGTAGTAGTGATGGCAGTACTACTGGTAGTTGAAGTAGCAGCCGTTGCAGGAGTGTGGAAGTGATAGTAATGATAGTAATAGTGACTGAAGAGGTAATTGCAGAAGTACTAGCAGTAATGGTAGAAACAGCAGCAGTGTTGTCATAGTTACAGTGGTGGTGGTAGTAGTAGTAGTAGTAGCCGTAGTAGTAGTAGTTGTGATTGTTGTGGTATCCCCCCCCCCCAGCGGGGCCCCTAGGTATAAGTAACTTTTGGTCCCACCTGCAGGTGGTCTAAGCCCGCCATCAGTGGTATGTCTCTCATGGAATGCCATCCTCGATGTTCCAGGGATGATATCTCTTCTCTCTCTCTCCTTGCTCCTGTCTTATGTGCCGCTCTCTTTCCTCTCTTCTTCTTGACGTATAACCGTATCTTACCGTGTTTGGCACATTATAGCCGTGATCATGCTGATATGTCGTTAAACCCCAACACGAACAAACAAACAAACAATTAATTGTGGCACTAGCATGCGCATACCAGCAGTGAATGGCGGCAGTTGTAGTAACAGTTGTGGTGGTAATAATTACAGCAGCAGAAATAGTAACGCTGGAAAGCGAGTTACTTGATATGGCATCTTTAGTTCTTGACAAGATAAATCTTAATGGAGTTTCCATCTGGGCCTTGTATTGCAATGAAGAAGCGGAGACAAATAACAAATTTGCAGCACCTAGTAAAGGCGAAACAATTTTGCTTTGGCTCGCACATTGGAGCGTCTGTTCGTAGTCTTGGAGGGAGGGGGGGGGGGATAGGTTACATAAGTAACTGGATACAGAAACTTTCTTACGCAAGGACGAAAAAAGGGAGTGCATCAGTACTTCAATAGTCCCAAATAGACTCCAGGTCTAGCTAGGCCAATAGGCCCAAATAGACAGCGCCAAATCTTAATCTTACAGCTGAAATAATTGACGTGTTTTCTTTCTCAACTCATTAGCTACATTTCATTTATAAGAACAATGGAAGATAGCTTAAGGGAGAGTGTAGAATTTGCCCGATTGAAGGAACAAATGGAAGAAGATCTAAAAGTTCAAACTTTTACGTCCAGATTTCGTTTGACGACGTGCTAAAAGGACTCGCCCATATCCCGGGAAATGCATTAGACCTTTGATCTTGGCCACGCCTTTTTGTTTTTATTTTTGTTTTTTTGATGCCTTACTTTTTGACTTGATCCTGTTAGGTGGGTAAGAAATGCATAACTAAAATTCTTCACTGTGAGTGGCCAAGGAGTTTAACCTATTACACCGGAGTACTGGACGCGTGACGTCACGAGTGCCGAGTGTGGAGCCATGCCAGTAGAGGCATGGCATCAAGTTAACGTCGTTGTTATCAAGTTACCACGTGTTCATGAACGAAATTGACACCGTAATTATCTCAAAGTCTGTTGTATTCTGTCCTTACTGTAGCTCTCGATAAAAAAATAAAAAAATAAAAATGAATCAATTTGTTTTCAAGAAAAGATTTACTAGATCAGAACTCTGACTAACTCCGTACTTAGTAAAAGACGCCAAGCAGTGCCATGGCGTCCAGTGTTGGCACGGGAGACACATGGTGTATTTTAAGGTTACGTCATGAGTCCGCACTCCAGTATAAATAGTATAAGCTCCTTGTGAGTGGCAGACTCACACCTACTGAACCTAGATGCCCTCCAAATAATAAAAGTAGGTGTAGTGTGATTTAGTGAGGTAGGAAAACGTCTGACGTACTTCTGGCTTGGGGCTTTTCCCTTTTCCCGAAATCTTGTGTTCTACTATTTTCTCGCAGTGCTTTTTTTTTTTTTTTTAAAGGCTGGAAGAATTTAAGTTTGTGGCATTCTATATGATGATGGAAAATATCTATGTATAATTCAGTAACGTCTTGAGGAGGAAACAGGACGAAAGAAAAACTGCGGGAGGGGGAGAAAAAGCACTTTGAGATCGCCATGAAAGAAATACAGCAAAAAGTACATGATTCCTCGCAAAAAAATATTAAAATAGGACACATGTTATATTTTTATTATATTCGTGTATCTATCGAAATATCCCGTGTATTTTTCATAGTCATAATTGCTGAAACTCCCTCCTTTCTCGGGCTAACTCCTACCTCAGCGTTCCTCAATAGCTTTATCTAAGCATTGATAAATGTTCCTACAGACCGTGTCTCCCCCTGTTATCTGGCCCTATTGATCCCGTGCCGTCATCAATAGACAATTTTTCAATCCCGTTTTCAATCCCTCCCGACCGATCGCACTTTATTCCCTTGTGTTAAAGAGGCGATCGATTTTTTTTTTTTTTTTTCAAACCGTTTACTTCGCTCATGCAAATCGGTGCGGTTGGCGTTCAATTCGGCATGGTTTTGTGTGCTGCGGCCCGGTGCGAAAATAAAGGAACTTGGGGAAATGATTTGAATAGTGAACGAACCGTGACAAAGGCAGGAGTGATAGTGAACGCTTCAACCGACGAACTATCTCAGCTTTTTTTCTTTCTACGAGGAAGAGTTTTAATATTATCCTGTACACGCTTTAATACTTTATGAGAATGACAGACATAATGTCTTGTCTCTCATTTTTCTACAGTGTATATGGGTACAAGTTCAATACAATATATATTGTTATCAGCAAGACATTTATTATTGTTATAAAGATAAAGACGTTAATATATTTGCATAATATCGGAATCGGGCGTCAAGGTTTCCTATCTTATATTTGATTTATCGTGCACACTGGCAATTTAATTGTGGTTTTCGAGTCATATGGTAAATCCCTAGAGTACATAATCGACAAAGTTGTGTGTTCGCCCTTCGAATAAATCAATTAACAATAGCCGTTTGCAACAACTGGAACAAACAACATTTACAACAGCAAACAACAACAACCACAACAACTTTGTTGTATCTCAAGAACAACAACTATTACCATAAGTTACAACAACGCTTTAACAATAGAGTTCGTTCACATTTCGCCATTCAGTCTCCTATCGACGCTGTCTCAATAAGTATTGAGCAAGCAGACAACAATTATTACTACATCACATCTCTATGATGACAGCAGTTACCTTATCACATCTCTAAAATGGCAACAACCACCATATCACATCTTTGTAATGGCAACAACTACCATATCACACCTTTATAATGGCAACAACTACCATATCACATCTTTGTGATGAAAACAACTACCATATCACATCTTTTTAATGAAAAAAAACTAACATATCACACCATTGTAATGGCAACTACCGCTATCACATCTTTCTTTATAAAGGCAAAAACTACCTGTATCACATCTTGACAACTGCAGCAGTGTCACATCACAACTCAACCACGACAACAGCAATAACAACAACACTTATCTCACGACGTCTCAACAAACAGCAACAAAGATCCAGACGTCACGCTCAAAATGGCAATAACATCCACATCACATTCCAAACAACAGTACAACAGCAAAACAGTATATGTTGCACAACAGATATAGCACCTCACCTTACCTGTCTCTGTAATTTTTTGCTAGGATCAGCGGACAGTTCTATGCCAAAGTCCAGACTAAATCAGCTTGGCCCAATGTGATAACTGGACAACTGCTCTGCTGTAAGACACGACCATGCTTAAATACCTGTATTGGCCTATGCCCTAGTTATTCTAAGTGGCTGTTACCTGACTTTAAATCAATTACACGGTGCATATCACAGAAGCATCTTAAAATGTATGGAGTCGTTCTAGATATCTTGCAAGAGCTGTCTCGAAGCTGTCGTTGGTTGAAAAAACATGTGGTGAGAGAATGAAATGGCTTTTAACAACAACAGCAAAAAACAACAACAACAACAGCAACAACAACAACAACGATATCTACATAAGCATTCCGTATTCATCTGAGCCAACATTACCTCCTCCACCATTATCGCTGCGACCTTCATCATCATATTCACAAACAACAATAGATAGATAGATAGATAGATAGATAGATAGATAGATAGATAGATAGATAGATAGATAGATAGATAGATAG
>JBCAUA010088530.1:0-10568 GCA_038406235.1 Peronia verruculata
CCCCCCCCTCCCCCATTGAAAGCTCTAATCGCCTAGGGGACAGTACTGCTCATTTGTGAACCACTGCCAGAAGGTTTTTATGTAAATCACATGAAAGATTTATGGATTCCGTTGATCCTGCAAGAACAGGAGCCTGCAAGAATTCAGTTCTCTGTAAAAGAAAAAATATAAGTAAGTCAAAATACCAGGGAGTGAAATTTTCGTTGTTGCTGTTTTTTTTTTTTTTAAATATTTTATCTTTTCTGCAGGTTAAGAAATCAAAAAATAATATACTGTGTATATGTATGCGAAAGACAAGGCAATGACGAGAGAGAACGAGAGGAGAGAATTGGAGGAGTGGGAAATAGAAAGAGGAATAGAGAAGAAGAAGAGAGAGAATGAGAGAGAGAGAGAGAGATTTCCCAACCATTTCTAATGTCAAAGTGATGAGTGAAAAACAAAAAGCGTGATAAGTTTATAGGAAATGCGACAATGTCGTATAATTGTAATCGATTTGTAACGTGAATGTGTTGCTTCAAACTTGACACATGCAATGGGCAGACTTACCAGTCGGTGAGCTTGAATTCTCCTCTTTTTCTTTTGCGAACATTTAAAAAGATTTGTACGCTCTCTTCATATAAATGCTCAGGTACTGCTATGTTCTTCCAGATCCATCAAGACCAATTTAGGACTGTAATATCTGATGTTATACATGTAATACTATTCATGAGCAGTTGAATGTCGCCGAAAAAAGTGATGGGAAATGATTCTGAGGAATGGAACATTCAGACCACCGTAAATTTCCAAAGAGAGTTTGTGTTTCACAGAGTTCCTTGTCTGGAAAGTTGAGTAATACTTAGACAGAAGCCCATCAAAACAAAAGCTTGGGAGAAACAATGTACATTTTATAGCTCTCTCCGCTTCAGTTAGTTATCTTCTCATCTTCCAGCTGGCTGCAATATGTATTACATGACCGCTTAGAACAGTGATTCTCCACTCGTTTTAGGCCATGAACCACCACTTCAATAACAAACGAAAAAATCGTGGACCATGTCATTTCTGAATAAGGATAAACAATTGTACACAACAAGAACGTTGGTTTGAAATACATTTCTTCAAAACACCTTTCTGAATAACTTGATATATAAAAAGAACTTGCAGCACTTCTAGCTCTTGTGTTAGAAACAAAGAGAGACTCGCACTTACTCATACATTTTATCGTTACCAACCGGTCTTGCAATACATTATGACGGTGGCTTGTGTTGTCTAGGAGAATTTTCACTGCTGTAAAGGTGACAGAAACGTACAATTTTAAATTATGGACATTCGTTTTCAGTTTCTTACCAAATATAGTGCATGTCCATTGGACGATCCAAGAAGTCACCATGGACTTCGACCATCACTGAGAACCACTGGCTTTGAAGATCTCACAGATTGCGTGATATCTTGATTAGTGATCTTCTAGTCGCTTGGAACTGATAAAAGAAATTATATCACGTAATTACGAAGAAAACACCCAGTGTTAACAGCCAAGCCACGTACGCTGTATAACTATATATAGTTCCACTACACGTTTCTTTCCACCCGTCTTAGATATGAGCCTGTTTCACCCGATCTTTTACCCATGTCAACATTGATCATGCAACTGTACACTAGATAAAGAACAGCAACAGTACCAGTACAGTTTCCATAACCAAGCCACTTACCCTCCATAGGTGTATTGTTCACACATGAATCTGTCTTCCTCTTGGCTTAATACCTAAAAAGAAAGAGGTAATTTTCCTATGATGACACTAATATTTATCCATCAAGACATTGGCCTTTAAAGAGGATGAAAGGAGTAAGAAAAATGAATGAAGACGAATAATTTAATTCATTTTCAAGAGATGACATACGAGCGTAGTTTATGTCTGAGATATTGTCATTGTATGTCGTTTATATTCATGAGACTCCGGTGCAAAGAATAATTAGCAAAGGTTTTGGCCTGATCAGTTTCTTGAAATGTCTAGGATTGTAATCTATAATCCCCAAGCGACCACCCACAATGTCTGTCTTCCCATCCATCTTAACAAACTAGCCGTAACCCATACGATTATCTCATTCTCGAGCCGCGTGACCGGAAAGACAAAAAACTGTTGCTAGAACGTGCCAGAGAAGGCATTGTAACAGATTCTGGTAGCCCTGCCCGGCTCAAACACGCACGCGAGTTTCTCACCTGTCGGGTACAGAAAGGACACGCTATCTGGTCACGTGCTTTGCCACAGATTTTTGTCAGTAGGTCCATTAGATAAGTTATTGGCTCATAACTCTTCACCCCTTTTCTAACAAAACATCACATGTGCAGAACATCACATTTCACAGGAGAACAAAACAACAACAACAAACAAAAACAAAAAGGTTTCGATCTGTTAGCCAGTAAATAACTATTTCGTTACAGATTCAGGGATAATATCCCCCCCCCCCCCCTTTTTTTTTTCAGATACAGATATGAGACCAAGAACTGAAGATGCGTCCTGGCATCTGGAATTCGAATTTGAGAAAAATCCTAACTGACCTAGATCTACCTCTGCATATGCGATATTCTGTCAGAAGAGGACAGCCTTGTGAAGATAGGACTGGGCACGTACGCATGAGTCATCAAGATCAAATGGTTTACGTCTCTACTCTAGGCATATCCATCACTTTGCGTAATCGCCTTGAGAATTCGTTGTGAGCGAGTCTATGTGTATGTGTTTTGGGGGTGAGAAATCAAAAATGTTTCATTTTTATGTCTTTACTTTTATGATTTGTAATTGTTGTCATTTTTATTTCTGAGTTGAGTTACCAAGGTTTGAGTTGTCAGTCTATCTAGTCAGTGTGAGTTTACGAAACTGGACTTGTAGTTTATACAGTACATGCGTGTAATTATGTGTTGCAGGAGTTTGTATGTTTTGACGGGAAACAGGACAGGCTGGAATCTCCTTCGGGATTATTTTTATTAATGATGATGGTATTATTCTTTTTAGTTATCAAGGTCAGATAATTTACATACACGTGTCTATTCAGTGTGAGTTTCAGTAAAAACGCCTAGAATTTGTATATGTGGCTGTGCGGAGAAGTAACGAGGTGGGAGGGAAGGGGAAAGGAAAGAGAGAGAGAGAGAGAGAGCGAATGAAACCGCTTGTTTGAATTATTTTTTTTAATGTATTTCTCATTATTTCAGACTATTCCCGGGAAAAATTGCCAACCTCATCTACTAGGTATAAATCAGCACAATGGCCCTAAGAATACCTAGCGAGCCAGTTACCTGCCTATCAACTTGCTTACCTATTATTCTCACTACTGTCACTAATGTTACTACCATCACCACTACTGCTATTACCAGGATTACTAGTACATATACTACTTTTATCCCACACCAATTACTACCGTTATTGCCATTGCTACTATTACAGTTATTGCAACTACTTCTGCCACTAACTACCTGGCTTTTTGATTTAAGGTTTTTTTTTTTTTTTTAACCTGCCTAAGTTCTGTCAGCTAGACATTTTCATAGTAACTTAGTGTCTAATGCTGGTTTTCATCAGGCATTTACGGTAGAGGATCTGAAGGTGGGGCTGATAGTGATAATGATGACATGACGATAGTGGTGATCGGATTACCAAGGGGAAGGGGGAGAAAATAAACTATTTGGTAAACGCCCCACGTCAGACCCGGGAGTTATAGTGAGATTATGTTTTATTGAGCCTGGCACGCACATGACCACCGCAAAGCAAAATATTGTCATGCTCACGTGGATGAATCAGATTCTTGAGGATCTGTTTTAAGTGCTAAAACCATTGTTTTTGAGAAAATTAACAATTTGATCCTTGAAAGCCAGTTTGTTGTAAGTGCTAAAATCACCAGAGTTTGAACTAAG
Source organism: Peronia verruculata (assembly GCA_038406235.1). Lineage (NCBI taxonomy): Eukaryota > Metazoa > Mollusca > Gastropoda > Systellommatophora > Onchidiidae > Peronia > Peronia verruculata. Next base: position 3,878 of record JBCAUA010088530.1, read on the forward strand.
GCAATGCCATTATTCAAAATCAGATAATTGTTACAGAAAAGCGTCTAAACTCCATATAATATTGAAATTTCTTTTTAAAAAAATAATAATAAAATGATAAAATACGGGCTATGCATTGTACTTAAGTCTCAGACTTTCAAGGGTCGAGATGAGCTTTCTTCCAGGAAAACAAACAAACAAACAAACAAACTTATTGGAGTCTAGCGATGAAGATCAAAACATAGCAGGAGCCAATGAACAAATCTGACAATTAATGCAAATGAAAGAAGATTTCCAGATCAGAGTGAGGATTAATTATTTATTTAGCCCGTGTAACAATGAATCAGCGAGAATCCCCTCCTTCTCCTTGACTCTGCAATGTTCTTCCCAGTTCTTAGAACCTCTTAATGCATAGAGTTACTTGGAATGGGGCATGAAAAGTAAAGGCTGTGCTAATCTCTGTATACCGTCACTGTAGTCAATGCACAAACAAATATCTAAAAACAAGTACATGACATGAAAAAAAGGAGATAAAGAGCATATTGAAAACAATACATTTTTAATATACCCTTGATAAAAACATCGCTGAATTTATATATAATTTTATTGAATATTTACACTTTTATTCTTGCACAAGACTTTGTGGGCAAAGACCCCACTTCACTGTATACACTTATTTTCATATTGTTGTAACATTAAACTCCCTCCAAGTTAAATTAACAAGTTTAGGAGCGTAACAAAAATGCGCCATTGTCCAATACGAGATTATACAGGTAGAAGTTTTACCAGACAGGTCGGTGTCCTCATAATAAACCTCGCTACTCTGGCAAGCCTCAATGACACAATGTATTGATATTATCTCTACCTGGCCAGGCCGGCTAACCTGTCCTCACCGAAGGCCACACATGACCAGGATCTGAATTAGGTCACCAGCCACGTGAGGGCTCCGCCTTTGCTTAAGGTGGTATTGAAACACAAGTTGGCTCTTGTTTCACTCGTTTTGACCTGAGTTCTGAGTAATCCGTTGGTTATTCATCCACTCGGACAGGTAGGGATCTTGAGTCTTCCATTGGCAACTCATCCAGGAGATGGGAAACTCCAAATTCAAGCTTGCCTGGAGAGGGATATCTCCTCTCGGTCCGACCTCTCAAAACATACCGCGAGACATCATTTGTCAGTGGCGCTCTGATGACCCTACACAGAATTAAGGAATGACGATGATGAAGATGATGATAATGAAGATGTTTGCAGATGATGACAAGGATGGTTATGATCATGATCATGAAAGAAGATAATGATGATAATGTTTTTGATTAGGTGCTTCATTGATAACATGACCATTTCTGCCATCTATGCGAACACTTCCCATATGAGGATATAACAGAGAACAGCAGTACTATTTTTTCTTTACCCTCCCTGCAGAAGAACCAATTAGGTTAGAAAATTTGGAAATTTTTGTTTTTGTATTTTTTTTCCTTTATATATTTTTAAAAATTATTTCTTTATTTATTTGCTTTCTCTTTCTCTCTCTCTCTCTCTCTCTCTCTCTCTCTCTCTCTCTCTCTCTCTCTCTTTTTTTCATTTTCCCTTGTCCGTTTATTTATGGATTTGTCCATTTATTTTTTTTTTCATTTTATTAATATTTAGATACCGTATTGACAGTCTTTGTACGTTTTTCTTTCTTTTTTATTTTTTTTGAAAGACACTTCTACAAAATTTAATGATAAAGAGAATTTTAAGATTTTTATTATTATTATTATTTTTTTTTTTTTTTGTAAAATGATGATGATGATGAGCCAAATAGACTGGAAAATTCGCCAGAGAATTTATTCTCAAAATCAAGTTGTATATGTGTTATTCGTTTTTCTTGAATTGTTATGCTAGTTGCCGGGCAGACAGTTCTATTGTATTTTATAAAATGATGATGATGATGATGATGATGATGATGATGATGATGATTTATCTTAGCACACTACCAGCCTTCCCTTGGTACAGTTGAGATGCTTGGTTACCTTGGACACTGTTGATGAATTAGAAGAAAGGCAATAAGTTATTGTTGTTGATAATGAAAGCTGAATTTGACAACTAAGGCAATGACGTGTGAGAGAATCGTTGTCGTAACAGCACAGGTAAGAAACAGATTGGGTGATGGATAGGAGAAGGGAAAATGTAATAACATTTGGGAGAAAGGGTGCGTGGTTAGAGAGAAAAAGTCAGAAACTGTAGGAGCATGAGAGAAGGCAAGAAAATGAAAATGAAAAAGTCACTGGATTATAAATATTGGCTGAGAAAGAGAGGTACGAAGGGTAGGGGCAGGACGAGGGGGAAATCAATCGATAGGTCACCAAAGATTTGCCCTACTTTGCCCTAACGAAACTGTTTCCTTTAATTTGTGTTAAGTGTAGGTTAACTAAACACTTGATCTTCAGTACATCCAAACTGCGTCTTAGTTCATACAGCGGTATTTCGAAATTCTCGTATTACACAGGCTGTCCACAAAAACATTCTTAGGTTGACGAAAGTATATCTAAATTATCTCATATATACTGATAATAAAAAAGAAAAAATGTACTAACAGATTCCTTTACAACATTTTCTTTTTTCTTATTTACAGTTGCCGGATTCTCTTTGACTTGCGAAAAACTATTACAGTAAAGTTACATATTAGATCTATATCTTTTTAAATTCAGGGAGTATTTTGTGCCCATGTGGTGTCCTGTGAGGCAGAAACAAACAGGAAAAAATCCCGCAGTGACTCGACATAAGTTAATGGAACGGAACCTTTATTGCGTTTCTCTCTGTGTTCTTATTCGACTGTTTTCCGTTGGTTTATTGACAACCCAGAAATGGCTGGCTTATCGCTGGTATAGGAGGATATGGGGAAAATTTAAACACGACCTGGGTTAGATAAGAAAGAAAGCAATGACAAAACAAGTTTTGTTTATCATAATCTGAAGGATAGATCTGAGGGCATTATGTCTTATCATGGCTGGCTTAAAGGAAGCCTGATCCTGCCAGTACTGCCGAGTGATAATTCTAACCACTCAATAACAGAGATGGTATTTTTGTTCAATGTCACTATAACAAAATGTTCATGTAGGTATAAACTATCTGCTTAATCACTTAAGCCTACACTTCATTAAAAAAAAAAAAGCAAACACACACACACACACACACACAAAACAAAACAAAACAAAACTATAGCTCATGGGGAAAAGAATGAACAATAAGAGATACGACATACACTGTCCTACTTCAAAAGCAAATTTCTTTAAGATTTGATGAATATGCATGCAGCATTCACATACAGAAGTCTTACACCCACATATATGTTATTATGTATATAGACACATGAATAAATTCCAATGTTACGAAATAGCATTTGAACAACCCTGACTCAAGAAAAGCTGCTGAACGCAGATACTTTCATCGTGCATCTTAGAGAAAAGAGATTGAAAAATGGCTTAACACAAAAGGCCCCTAAAGGTCCACAGAGACAATAAAATATATTGATGCTTTTCAATGGCCATCATGGGACTTGCCTCGAGGTGGAAATCATGTCTTCTCTTTACATCTACGGATGATCAGGTGGGCTCACAAAAGTCTTCTGACCAAATTGGACATGCAATCTAATATATTCAAGATAGTCTTTATCTTAGGACAAAAAGGCAGACAACAACAACAGACACAATTTCAAACAAAGCAAACAAAACAGCACCAGAAAAATAGGTCCATAGATGCAGACTGACTTCTGAAGCTAATCCTGATTTATTTATATAAATCAATACAACATCAATAGAGAGAAAGCATCCGCTGGCCCAGATTTCACGTACTACTTGTATTCCTCTTTAAATGGAGAATGGCGCAATGCCTGGCAACCCGAGTCATGAGACATCTCTTTGACATCTCACTTCATTCACAAGTGGACTCTATAGAGAGGACAGGACAGGCGAAATCGAAGAAGAAACTAATCACATTTCTTCCTTTCATTATGATTTATGTATTTATTTCATTTATTTATTTATTTATAATTTATCTGTCTGTTTATTTATTTTTGTATGCATGTATCATTTACTCATTGATTTTTTAGCATTTAAATTAGATTGTTGATTCAGTTATCTTTTTTTGGAAATTTATATTTAGTTTGTTCCTGATTTTGGCCTATTCCTATACGCTGGCCTGTAAGGTCATCTCAGTATGTATTGGTTAATTTTCAAGAGGACAATAAGAAGGGGGCTGAAACAACGTTTGAAAATATTGCTGATAAACAATTAAATACGATTTATTACTGCTCTCTTGCACTTTATTTCTCTCTCTCTTATTCTGTACGTCTGTCACTTGCTACTCCTCTCTGTCCTCGTACATCTTACTCTGTCTGTCTGTCTACACGAGTATGTTTGTCTCGTAGTCGCTCTGTCTTTTATTCATCTTTCTCTCCTCCCTTTATCTATCTCTTTCTCTCTCTCTCTATCACAACTTGTTTGATTGTCTTTCTTCTCTTATTTTAGTACTGTGACGTCCCTCTCTCAACGGCTCTTTACCTTCACTCTTTTTTTTTCTCTCTCTCTCTTTCTCTCTCTCTCTCTCTTTCTCTCTCTCTCACTCTCTCTCTCTTTCTCTCTCTCTCTCTCTCTCTCTCACACACACAGATACATGCACGTTCGCTTGCTCTGACTCTTTTGAAAACTCTGCTCCATGAATTAGATTTTGATATTACCTCAATGAAATGTCCACAAACAGCCGGTCTTTTAATGCGTAATAACCGTAGACAGACTTAATTCACGATTAAATTTGCACTCTGTCACTTTCCATTAAACACATCAAAAGAACTCTGTGATGTCTTGGACAAAAGGTCGGCTCCAACTGTTAAAAGCTTCATCTTTCTGCTCTATCTCCTCAGATATCAATGAGACATTGTAATCTCTTATAAGCGGAGTACGAGAAAAAGGGATTGAATGACACAGGGCGTAGCTGGTGATGTTGAGATGTTTAAAAAACCTTGCGTAGGAAGAAAAGCTTCTTAACCTTTCTGTCACATGGTGCTGTGACATAGACAGACAAGAAAACACGTGTGGCCCTTTAATCCTTTTTGTGTGATAATGACTGATATGGAAATACTATATTTTCTTATGGCAGCGATGAGAAAGAATTCGAATAGGAATACTTACATTCACTGTCGTATAATATTCACTGCCGTAATGGGCATGTTGCTTTCATATAAAACCGCAGTGCACAATGTGTATCATATTGTTCGTTTTTGATATATTAAGGGCATGTATTACTAAGACACATTTCAAAATTTATGAAGAAAAGAATACAGAAATTTCAGGTTATAGATTTGTTCATTGAGTAGCCAGAAGATAAGAAGGCGTCAAGAAGGATTTTAAAAATCCTATATTTATTGAGTAATAATAAATGTTAACATTATCCATCTCTTTTCAGAAACATATCACATTATATGTCACATATTATGAATGATACCTAAAGAAAAACAAGAACAACAAAAAACTGAAAGAGCCCATTGTCTTCTTCCGTTACAGATCTCATTACTTTTCTATTTTCTAGCCCCGTATTTTTTTTTTTATATTTGTGAAGATTGTTTAGCTGTCGCTCTAAACCAGCCTGTGTGTGTGATACATTATATTAGTTTACATTTTCATCAAGCCCAGTGCAAAGTCTACTTGTTGTTTCTCTATTTTTCACCAGCATGCTATTCTTAGCTCAATTAATTATTATTGTTTATGTTATATTTTCCTTGTATTTGATGCCAGCTGAGGTAAGCTGGTACAAAAAATAATATAGGATGGAACATTATAGGTTTTAAAAGGGAACATAATTTTCCCAGCTGATAACATATAATGTCGAAAAAACAAACATTCTCACTCTCTCCCTCTCCCTCTCTCACATACACTCACTCAATCACTCACTCTCTCTCACTCTCTCTCTCTCTCTCTCACACACACACACACACACTCACTCACTCACACACACACACACACACACGCGCGCAAACGGACGAACGCAAGCGTGAAAGTCAGGAATAGCGGCAAAACAAAGCAGACTCAAGAAACACTGCTGCAACTTTATTGAATGAGAACAGCGCTGATGCTAAACATTAATGTCTTTGTACATGAAAGGTTTTCAATTAGCTTTAAAAAACAACAACACACATCAACATCGGGGAAAAAAAAAACGACACAGTTTTCTTTACCAATGCTGTCTTTATTCTGTCTTCTTCTCTGCTGCGCTTGCTGTATTTTTCACTACAATCAATATTTGTACGTATTCCTATTTTCTCCTGCCGTGCTACATATTCCAATGCCTGTTTGTCTTTCTTAGGCGATTCAATCGCAGTGGGTTTTTTTAGTCTTTGTTGATTTCTTGTCACGTTGATATGGTTGTTTATTTTTTTTTTTTTAGTTTCTGTTATTGTTTGTTTGTTTATCCTTAATTTTTTTGTTGTTTGCTATTAATTTATTTTATTTTATTCTTCTTATTATTACTTGTCTTCCTTTTCTCTCTGATGTTATAACCATTTCTTTCGTCTTGACTCTAATTCAAAATGTCATTGATAATCACAATAGAACTAGCTCTGTTTGTATGTCTGTGTATGTGTGCACCTGCGTGTGTGTTTGTCTGTGTATGTGTGTGTGTGTGTGTGTGTGTGTGTGTGTGTGTGTGTGTGTGTGTGTGTGTGTGTGTGTGTGTGTGT
>JBCAUA010088552.1:0-10567 GCA_038406235.1 Peronia verruculata
GGTCGTTACGCTCACTCATATTTCGCCTGTTGGGCTGTGGCATGCACAGCTCAAAACATCAATTCAAGTGTGAATATCTTTCTCTACTACATCATGAGCTCCGGCTATCGGGAAATTTTCCAGCAACTGCTGTGCACTTTTGGGACAAGAGAGAATAGAAAGATTTAGGTGTTTACAGTTTCTATAACTTGCTCTACCTAGCTAACATAGTATTCTAGAGCACAGTAGAGAGGACGAGGAGTAGAAAACTAGATAATAAAAGAAAAAAAAAAAAAAAGGAGAGGACGCTAAAATGGGAAATGGGTAACAACATCAAAGAACTAATTTATCACAAGACAAACCCAAACTAGAGACCCTCAGAGATGGAGGAAGGTGACATAACAAGATTCCTCATAGTGCTCAGAGGTCTTGCAGAGTTACGGGACCCACGATTCAAGAGCCATGAACTCACCCATAGGCTTAAATCCTAAGTTTTGTTTTCTATCCCTCTTGTCCATATTGTCCACTTGACAAAATGCGTGCGCTCGTTTCACAAATACTGGAAGCAATTACTTTTAAAATTACGCCTTTGTTTATTTGCTGCATGGAGATATATACACCAGTGAAATGCCAGGATAGGCTTGAGATCATTTCTGCTAAAAATTAAAAAGAATGCATGTTGCCTCATTGTGTGATGGATTTATTATCAATTTCTTGTTAGAGGCTATCCAGAAGAGGCAAAAGGACATGCTGTCTTATATACTTTGATAAGTTATTTTCTTGCATTACGCGGGCTTTTAAGGTCTCTACGTTTTGCATAGTATCAATAGCAACCATTGTAAACTGCTTTTTCATGGTTATCTGCCTTCGAAATTTCCTTTTTGTGATTAAAATTCTACATTGTGAACATGGTATACATTTTGTTTCATTATTGCCATGATGGAACAAAAACATTTAGTAGCAGAGAGAACAAGGAAGAGAGAGAGAGAGAGAGAGAGAGAGAGAGAGAGAGAGACAGGCGGAGATACAGACAGAGAAAGATAGAGCGAGTAAAAATCTAAAATTTTCTACACTAAGTTTATGGTCTCATTCCATTAGAGATAGCGTTTCTGACTCTTATTTTTTTTCATATTATGGCTTCTTTCAGTTTTTTAATTGTTTTCCCTGGATAGAAGTTGGTAAGTCTCTGCTTTGGGCTGGCTTTGTTTTTTAGTGAGCACCAAATGAGCAACTGAAGACAGCCCACTGGTATTTATATGAGGAAATCACTTCTTCACCCTTGGCCTTCCATACCATCCTTGTGTCAAATGTAGTCCCAAATATCTCCTAGAACACTCCACAAGATATAGGTATACAGCTGGCGTCTTGGCATTGGATTAGGCGTCTACTTCATGAGTTCGAATCCAATAGGAGAAGCAGAAATTATCATCTTTCGTTTTTAGTAACTCTTTGGTCCCCTTAGGGAGATAAGCCCAAAGTCAGTTTTCACCGATAACGTCAGATACAGGTCTCGTATGCAGGTTACAAAAATCCTTGAAAAAAAAAAAAAATCCTGTGGAGAAACGGCAGAGACGGCGCTTTCTGTAAAAAAAAAAAAAAAAAATAATCAAAAACTTCAAATTTCTGAAAAAAAAAAAAAAAAAGAAAATTTTCTAACGAAATTATGAGATACGTATAGTCAAGATAACTATACTTTCAGGGTTGAAAGATTGTTTATACGAATCGTTAAAGATAACAGCAATAAAAACACAATAATAGTAACAACAATGAGAACAGTTACAGAAAAAAATATATATATATTTATACCTGGAAGGCTCCCTGGTTTAGGAGTTAGGCTTCTACATCCTCATGAAAGTCTTTCTGGTTTAAATCCCGTCGGGGGATCCAAGACATCAGAACCTACTGTTTTCAGTGACTCAGATAACCCTAGCTTTTGAGTAGGAAAGAACGGCAGTGTAGCCTAACTGAATTAAGGCAATTTCCTTTCCGGTGTCCAGTATGATCGTTGAAAGTAAGATTATGTAGGTTAAAGAAAATAAACACTTGAAATTTTGATTAAAAGTACAATGGGATGCAACTATCCAGACAAAATTTGAAAATAAAAATAACTGAAAAAGAAAACTGAAATTTCTACCCCCAAAATTTCATGTGATCAAAATGGACAGTCATGTAAAGTCATGACAAAACTGCTCTTGTAACTGAATTGTTATGAACACATAAAGCTAAAACATAGGAGGGTAAGACTTTATGGAAGCAAAATAATCCAAAACACAGAGAAAGACGGAAGCAGCCCCATAATTTTTGCTATCTACCTTTTTTTTTTTTTTTTTGGACATACTTCATTTCTATAACAAGAGTCAAAACCTTATAATTATACTGTTTGTAGGTTTTGAAGGAAACTAGGTATTTGTTATGAAAAATGTGTGAAATGTTAAATTTCACTGGATGGTATTTTAAAGAAATCTTGGGAAATCTACCACTGAACACGAAGAGCTGAAAATATGTAATTTTTACAGACGTCAAACGACAAATTGACCAAGTTTCACCAAGTATCATTGAGATTAGCAGGAGAAGACGATTTACAACCAAGCATTGTAGAGAAAGTAAAATCTAACACGGCGGTGCAGGGCCGTACGGGCTCGAAAAATCGGCTCGGGAGTTAGCCAATTTAACCGGCCCACCTGGGATATAGAAGTTCCTACAGGCCCACAGATCTACCGGCCCACTGACGCACCGGCCCATCGGGAAAATCCCAAATTCCGGAGTAGCCAGTCCGGCTCTGCGGCGGTGTCACCAAGGCAACAGTTTGAGAAAGTCATTTTTTTTTTGTACTGTTTTGATATCTAATTTGTATATTATGGTCTAATCGATAGAAACGTTAATATAATCTATCTGTAATAATTAAAAAAAAAAAAATCATCTCCGGGACCCCTTTCCTCCTTCTCCTTAACAAAGAAACAGACGTTGTCACAGAGAATAAAATTGAAGAAAATGCTGTACTTTTGTGGAAAACAACAACAAAAACAGAATAATTAATAATCAAATAAAGTCAGCACATGGCAGGAGATGTTTAAAGAACAAAACACGCAAACCAGTATATTAAAAAATCTTACATTTCAGAAACCTCTCATGTGTGAATTTCAAATTAAAACAAAAACACAGTTAACAATTCTTGACATTTTTTATTCTAATCAAGGGACATAATATCTCTCTAACTAAAACAAAACTAAAAAAACCCTCATTGCTTTCCCTTTTGCTCTGTGGTTTGCGCATGTTACAAATTGAATGTAAACCTTCTCTGGGCTATTGTCGGTCGTCTTTTTAAAATGGTCTTCACATGCTAGTGTTGTGGTTAGATTAGGCTGTCCAGCGGCCATATCTCTGGACATACTACGAATGTCTCTCTACGTTGTGTGCTTGTGATTTCATTTTGTCCAGATGTATGTGCTTTGTTAATATATATAAAGACTGGTATGGGTAGAGACAACCATATCTTCTTAAAATTAGAAAGCTATATACACAATAGAAATGTGAGAAAAGAATGCTGATTGTAAGGAGAGGGGTTTTAGTCTGATGGTGAGAGAGGATTAGAGCTCGCTCGGATGAGAGGAGGCCAATTTATAATATTTCTACTCATAAGATTCACTTAAGACAACTTTGAGCGAGGAGATGATGATGGACAACACCTACAATGGAAGATTAAATTAATAGCAAAATTACCAAACAGGTGTAAACATGTATTCCACAAACAGAGACCTCGTAGCTCTCCTGGAAGATACATTTGGACATGAATGAGGGGAGCAGAGGCTGCTCAAACGACAAAGAGGTAATATTGAAATTGCAGTCAAATCACTGAAATGCCTGAATTCACAACTTTCCTGCAGAAGTCCTTATATATGAAGGTAATAAACATTCTCACCAACAGCGGCTGAATGACATTTGATAGACAGGAAATGAGCAATATCTTGGACTTAGTACTATATTCATTCTCTCCCCCCCCCCTACCTCAAAAGGGCAATATTCAACTGCCACAACCACCGCAAGGTAAGCTGAAGGTTATCTTGAACAGAGAAACACGACAAGCAGAAGGAATCATTGCCGACGAACAAGCAGATCTCATAAAAAAAAAAAAAAACACCATACAACAGACTGTCAGTCTCTGCATTTTCTGTCAAAATACCGACAACAATCAAAGCAAACTTGGTAGTCGCTGAATATATTATGAGTCTGGCAAGAACATGAACTGATTTATCATGGGAAAGAAGCTCAGTGTCCAATTTCCCATTAACCGGGAGTTAAATTACTCATTTGTCTAATTTCTTCAGTAAATTCATGCTACTTCATTAACTCACATTTCGGCCTCGTCATCCCTTCATTTTGAAAGCGATGGCGATGCCGGAGAAAATATCTAAAGCACAAGGTAACACAATATAGCACAATAACAACATGATTTTTATTTATTTGTTTTTATGCTCGGGGTATACAAATATGAAAATCACCCTGAAGTTGACCTATAATGAATGAAGTTTATTATAACACTTTCTTTTTAATTTGGAGTTTGTCAGTTTAATTAAAATAAGAGCTAACAAATAAGCTCCATACCGTTTTGCCATTTCAAATATTTGCTATAAAACAACAGAGGTATCTGTGATCGAGAGGAGTAAGGGCCGCATTTGAAATTGCCATCTTCCAAGTTGTCAACAAAACTCATAGGCTGCCTATCCTATAGATGAAACTTGGCAACTTCTAAGATTTTGAGAGAATGAACTGAATGTCTCATCAGGTAGATCTTAAGGTGCCATTTAAATTTTCAACAATTTTTGGAGTGGGTCACATACCTCTTGCGTTTCTTTATAGGTGGATATTGCAGTGCAGGAAAGTGACTTGGTAAATTTTGGCTAAGTTTAGATGACACTTCTTTCCGAATAGCTCAATTATGGCTGCCCTGTCACAAATTGTACTTTATAGAATTGAAAGAAGCTCCAGAGAAATCCCCCCCCCCCCCAATCCTAAGCAGCACAAGAAGACCTGATAAGACTATTATAGCTTTCAACAGAACAACAACAGATAACCTGCTTGAATTCTTAGTGGTTGTATTTCTGGGTATGGACATGTGAGCGCGCGTGAGTAATGACGCTGTATTTGTAAAGTGTCCTTGTCCACACTTTATTGTATTTATTTTACTTTTCTGTAAAGCGCCTAAAGCCATTTATTGGGCTCTATTTGAAAAAAAAAACCAACAATAGATAAAGAATTATAACTATTTTAAGATAGGGAGCTACTTTCAAGTATAGTACAAGCCCACCAAAGGACAGCTCTTGGGTCTATCACGGTGTCTACATCTTAAAGGCCTTTATCTTGTTCTCCAGACTTTTGTTTAGAGTCCAAGTCTGACCCACACAGAGAATATATGTTCACTACTGTGCTGACTAGATTCTGTAGGTCGTCCTCACTGTTGGTCAACAGTAGTTTGTCCTCTGCAACCTCAGATCATTGATGTTTCTGCCACTGATATTGATTCTATTCATTTTTTTTTTTTACTTTCACACTTTCACGAAATACATAGATGATGAGGTTATGTATTTAAAGAACACATCCCTGTCTGACAATTCACTTAATGGACGTATTTAATGACAGCTAATTTTGTCGTCTGATTGCAGCTTCCTGGTGCCATGTATATTTGCTATGATTCTTATGTCCTTTCCTCCAATTCCTATCTTTTCCAGACATTCTGTTAGCTGTGCGGGATGTACTCTGTCAAAAGCCTTTGCAAATCTAGGAATGACTTTCTGTACTACTCTGTGTTATGGTGCTTAGACTTAACTGTGAGTACAGATTTGTGTTTTTGTTGGCTTTTCTTCGTGGCATTAGCTCTAGAACTTCTACAGCCACCCATGAATGTTTAGCTTCTTTATCTGGTTTGGGGATACCCTCATTCAGCATCTGATGCTGTACCGAATGCATTCACATTTGACGCCAATCTGTTCATATCTGTACTATATTAGAGATTCGTTTAAGAGGTATATGGAATTTGTTTTTGACCTCCACATTGTTCTTCTCTTGTAGTTCTGGTGTCCTCTTCTGCTTTCCTAGGTCTACATGATTTCTGTTTGTCTTAACTTGGATCCCCTTAAGCCTTATTTTCATTCTTGTCACGAGTGGGTTATGGCCTCAAGTATGTTTTGCATTTCTTTATGTTGTTACTGAATCTATTCCGAATCAGAATATAATCAATGTAATTTATTTTTGTCACATGAGTTTTTCCATGTGTATAACCGTCTTAGAGGTTGTTGAAAGCAGGTGTTGGCAGCTATGCGATTATTTTCTTTGCAAAATTGAATCAGTTGTTTACCAAGTTTGTTCTGTTTTCCCATTTCAATATATCTTACTACAACACCATGATTCTTGTTTCCGATTTCGGCATTGAAATGGACCATAACAATCTAAACCTCTATGAACTTGATCCCCTTGATGACTTTTTACACTTCTTCATAGTAGATCCCTATGGCTTTTTCTGAAGATTCTGTTTGTTGGTGCATATAGTTGAAAGGTTTTCCTCTAATTTTCATCAAAATGCTTCATTCTTTAATTGTCTGTGATCCCATGATGCATTTTCTTAAGCTGTTCTTCATCAGTATTCCGACTCCACGTTGTTGTTGTTCTGCTTCTCTTCTTCTGTCCATCGATGGTCTGTCACTCCAAGTATGTGTAAGCAGAAGGTTTTAGACCATGACCGTCATCCTTGTTCTCCCTACTACAGCAGATTTTACAGCAGGGTTCTTTGTTTCTACAAATCATTTCAATAGTGTGAAAAGATACATAGTAGGTTTCCGACCTGACTATGGAGGATGGGCACCATCTTACATCCCAGCCTCGATGTGCCCTTTTGCGTCCCTCACGCTTTTCTGTTTCCACTTCAAGCTGTTGATTAACACTGATTCATCCGCCTTTCTGTCGTCCCAGACTTTGTGTACTAGAAGCCAGGCCTGCCTCTCCCACAGCTGAGGGCTCACCCACGTAGTTTTGCCCGTCAGTCAAAACCGTTGCCCGGGGTGTGGCCACTGCCGCACACAAGCATGTCTGGGGAGCCACATGTGAGCTAGGTGTAGAAGTGGGCCACCTCTAAAGCAGAGGGACTGCCTCTTACCAGGAGGTACTATCTCTCCTCCTATAATTTGTGCTTTTTCTAAAATAGGGCGTCACTTTTCAACCAGCCTGTATTATTACAAGTGCGAAATCTAATCCCTGAGAGATCAGCAAATCTGTAATACAACTAGATTAGATCAGCACTAAAATCTAGATCTACAGGACACAATGGAAAATGCCCATGTTTAACTAAAATTATTAAGATACATTAAAATTACTATGAAAGAAATAAAGTAAATGAAAGTCATTCCCCTCCGCATAGCCCGAGTCCTCTTTTCAACTCAAAGAATTGTTGTGGTGCAGCCCTAAGCTTACAATGAACGTACCATATTATGTACATTGTACTGCGGGTCCGCTTCAGAATTTTACTTTTAAACTACATAGTTACCAATACAAGTCTCATCCATGCCACGCCCATCCGTTAAAGGCTATCTCGGTCGATGGTACCTTGTTATAGACCCAAGACGGATACTAAATCCCGGAAAGATCTATGCGGCTGGAATACTCCTAAGTCTCTCAACAGGTAAACACGCACCTTTTTTGTGCTGGATGGTTCAGCGAAATATGAAAACGGAAATGCAAAACCTCTTTCATTCAATTGCTTTAATTGCTTTGTTCAATTATGAAACTGAAATGAAGACATAAAAGCCACGGTTGTCTCTCCATTTCCTGAATAGTGTAAACAAAACACATTTTTGGTTAAAAATTTCCATTCTCACATTCCCAATTCAGAATTACAAAATTGCACCAGTGGACAGAGGCCTCTTATCAAATCTACATTTTCTAAATGTCAGTTTGCTAAGATCTAGAAACAACCCCATTTGTATATAATTCTGTTAGCTTTGTCACCGAAGCGATTACGGATAATTGAGACAAAATGAAAATTAAGGCTGAGCCCCAGAAAGATGCACTCTAAGACATGACCTCAAGTTCATCAATATCTTGCTTTTTTTCCACTGATTATTGGATAAACATGAAATTATTATAACACTTTTTGAGTCGAAGAAATTGGAATATTCATGCAAGGTAATTTATACGTGTCAAGCACAGCAAATATTACTGAGTAGCAAATTGTGAAACTCAGCTATAGCTGGGGATCTCATTAGGCCTGTTCCCTTTGAAAACGTTCTTCCCAGCAATTTCATGATCTACAAAGAAAAATAAAAAATGGGATTTTGCTATGGCAAATGACATGATAACTAATAAATCTATTGACCAATGGCTAAGATAATTGAAACTCATTTTTTGTAACCCCTCGTACAGATTTTATCCCAGCGCCTAGAAATTTTCACAGCGGGTCATGAAAGGTCAATTATGTTTTTCATACACCAAAGGATTTAATTTGGAGACATAACTACAGTGTAGATGAGCATAATTGGTTCACAGTCCGGAGCCGGCCCGGGAAGTAGTCAGTGAAATAGAGTCACATCGATACTTGTAGGTTCACAGAGAGGTCATGTAAAAACGTTGTGCCTTGGTAGCAGTTTTATAGCTAATATGATTCTTCACCACACCTGCCAGCATTTTTTTGAAATGGTGATACCCAAATTGTTTTGAACTTATGGGGCAATTAAAAACAAGAACAGCGGTACAAGTTTAAACAAAAGCTACGAGACATCGAGCGCAAAGTGGTGTTTGATTGTGTCTATTGATATAATTATTCTTTTATAAGAAGTAGTGATCACCAATTGGCTGTCCTTTCCTTTTGCTTGAACTGAGCTGATTTCTTTTCTTTCCCCCCTTTTTTAAGAAAACAAATGTCTTTGTCAAACTAAACAAACTGACAATTGCGTTTTCGGTTCAAGTAATGCACTTCTTTGTTCAATAATGTAACGCATATTAAGACCGAAACTTTGATAAAATACTAAAGTAAAAAGTTTCACTGAATTTTAAACAGTTCTGATATGTATCAATATGCTTTAAAAAAGGAGGAGAAGATGAAGAACAAAGACCACAAAAAAAAAAAAAAAAATAGAAGAAGAAAAGAAGAAGGTCTTATAACATAAGCAAAGATTACAACGAATAAAGCATCTTCAGCTGTGAACAACAAAGGCTAAGCAGAAATAAATCTCAAAGTGAAGCCAGTAGTCTTAGCTCAAATATATTTCAATTCCCTCACCCCCCCCCCCACCTCCCATTCGATCTCCACACACACAAATCTTCAGTCGACTTCGCATGGGTCGAGCCCTGATGTGTCGAACTTTGGAATGGGTATCGGCTCTTCTTTACTACACAAAAAATATAACGGATTACTCAATATCGACCAATCCCTTGTCATAAATGAGTCGATATTTTTCGCCTGAACCCCGCCCTTATCAGCTAAAAAAAAAAAAAAAAGCTTGAGTCCATGTAACTAATCCCGGCTTTCTTGGCAGTTCATCTCTTGACATGTAAGCACCGCGGATCAAGAGAAAGTGTGATTGTAGGTTAAATATCTCTGCCTTGGAATGACAGGTTCGTAATGTTACCATACATTTGGCAGTGTGTTTTTTCTCCTGTGTGAGTCTTTCATGTGTAAGACTCCAATTTTGCCTGTTATAAATAGATCAATTAGTGGTATATGTAAAAAATATTATGACATGCCTAAGCTTTGGAGACCATTTTCTCAAAACTTGATTGACTGGACTTACGACCCTGTCATTCCAAGGCAGCGATATAAGTGTTAAACTGGCCCATTGAACTAGACCAAACCCTTCCTCAGACTAAGGTGGTCAGGGGCCGACCGACATTGTTAGGAATGGGTCAATGTATAGTGTATGATAAATTGACTGAGCAAACGAAGCAGTTGTTTTATTTATACATAACCTCAGAGATTATGACGGTTATGTGAAAAAAGATTATGACGTAATATGTAAAAGGTCAAAATTAAACAAAGCATATTGAGCTTGCAAACTTAAATTTTTGAGCGTTTTTGTACAGCTGAAATAACCACCATGGCAAGAGGTTGAAAAGCTTAACAAAACTGCAAATGTAATATTCAATCAAAACTGCTGAACTCCTAAAGTGATTTGGACAGACATGTGGAAAATGATTAACAATGAAATTTTCTCATAATTACCTTCATGTCTAAGATATACCAAGAAAAAGTTAACACAGTTTTCAGACTGACAATAAGAAACCTACCGAATGATAAGAGGAACAACAAAGATTACTTTGCCATAAGCAATACAATATGATCCTGTATTTTTTTCCTAAATAATATTACAGCTGTCATTACTGAATAGACTAAAAAAATTAAACAATAAAACAATTTCCCTAAAGCAAAGGACTTTGTTTAATTTCCATTTTGTAAGTAAATGCTTCAGTGTGACCAAGTTCTACAATTATGCTCATTGCCTCACAGATTGAAAAATATAGGTACAAACCAAATTTAACAACAACAACAACAACAACAACAACAACAACAACAACAACAACAACAACAACAACAACAACAACAACA
>JBCAUA010088563.1:0-10567 GCA_038406235.1 Peronia verruculata
CCATGGAGTGTCGAGGGTGGCACTCCATGAGAGACACCCCACCGATGGCGGACTTACACCGCCTGCAGGTGGGAACACAGAGCCTACTTATATACCCCGGGCCCCCGCGGGGGAGCCTGTGGGAGACTGAAAAATCCACCATCGTTGTCATCTCCGCCATCATGACATGTGTGACAGAGCTGATGATGACGACATGTGTGACAGAGCTGATGATGACATGTGTGACAGAGCTGATGACGACATGTGTGACAGAGCTGATGATGACATCTGTGACAGAGCTGATGATGACATGTGTGACAGAGCTGATGATGACATGTGTGACAGAGCTGATGATGATGACATGTGTGACAGAGCTGATGATGACATCTGTGACCGAGCTGATGATGACATGTGTGACAGAGCTGATGATGACATTCGGCGAAAGACGTAAGAAAGTGGCTACAGTACAGCTGAAGGACATGGGCAGGTCATCAAGATCTTACATGGGCAGGTCGGACCAGATAAGATAGGCCAACTTTACTGGGCGTGCTACAAGCATGCACACATACACACACATAGACCCAAGGACACACGCACAAACACTTCACAATCACACGAAAACATAAGATCACCATACAGAATAACACACACACACACACACACACACACAGACACACACTACCATCACAGGGCATGACACCGGCCTAACTTGATATAGATATGAAATTCAATCTGAAGAATAAACAGATAGACAAAGAGATGGGAGGACAACATAATATGACAATGGCGGAGAGGGGAACGTCGACGAAAGCGCCAATAGATTAAGAATAACAAGGCTTCAGGACAGACGAGGATGAAGATGAAAAGACCCGGCGGGTGGGAAATTGCAAATCTACTGGGCAGACGGATGAGAGACAAAAGTTTCTCAGAAAGTAACTAACCATAGCTTGTTGAGAATTTGGTCATTAGACAAGCAGGAGTAGGTGGTGGTGACCTGTAGCTGTGATCCCTGGCGAGAGAGAGAGAACACTTGTGGTGTATAAACGACATGGATAAGCGGTCTCAGCACGCCAGGACGGTGATAACAACTACATCTCCCACTTCTCTATCAGGTCAGCCTGACCTCTTCCTGTCTTGCCACTTCCAACATTGTCCCAACACTTTGTTCCCTAATCTGCCCCCCCCCCCCACAGCCTTCTTCCCCAAAGTGTAGTGCATGATTATACTGTCTGCACCCCAGGCTCTATCCAGAGCAGTGCAGCTGTGGGGAAGATAGGATCGAGTGGGTCATGTATGAGAGAAGTGCTGTTCAGGCTGATAGTGATAGTCAAGGTTGTCACTGTCACTACTGTCACCAGCAGCGGTTACCTCACCCTGCCTTCTCCTCCAGCCATCCTGTGGACGGCGGTGACAGATCAACAAACAATGTACACATCCTACCTTTATTTCCCCCACTGTTCTGTCAGTGCAGGCCTAGATCTACGTCTGTCTGTGCTCCCTGTGTCCAGCTGGTGTTACCCCCACCTGCCATTATGTGGCTACTACCTGTGTCATCCTGATCTCCCGTCCTGACCCCTGCTCTAACAGAAAACTCCTCTGTCTGATCCCCTCTCCTATTGCTAATGTCTGCTGCTGCTGCAGGTATCCCCACAGTGAGCAGGTGACTTCTACAGGTTTTCCCGAGACAGCCTTGGCCATAGAGCATTGCAGACTGGTGTTCTCAGTGAACACCAATGGACTGGGTGGCTGGGAGACCATAGAGCATTGCAGGCTGGTGTTCTCAGTGAACACCAATGGACTGGATGGCTGGGAGAAGAGGGGAGGGGGGGGGGAAGAAGGGCTGTGCCTGACCAGTAGACTAAAGTATAGCCAGTTAAGCTGTCAGATTGAGAAGTCCACTGCCCTCAGTATCTGACTGTATGTGCTGGACTGTCCATGTGACAACTGACCCGTTGACCTGTGGCTATCTCCTCGCGGGCTGGGGTCCCTGCACACAGTGGAGGGAAAGATGGGAGGAGAGCGGCTGTGCAGACAAGCACACAATGACCGGATCAACACCAACAACTACAACCCTAACAAAGAGGAGCACAGCCAGGATGGAAGTTCTCAACTGTCTGCTATGGCCAAGACACAAGTGCAGAATCTTGCCAGTCACAGGACTCCCTGACTGTGGACAGCTGACTGGACACCAATCCATCAATGTCACCGCTGTCGTCACAACCTCACTGCATCATTCATCTCAGCTGCCTACATCATCTTCTGTGTTTGCCTGCCGGCGGGGGAGGGGGGGGAGGAGATCACTGAGACCTGGTATGTCTTGCCCACAACACTATGACAGGCAGTGGTGGAGCTCTAAAGCCACTTGGTGTAATTCTTGACAATATTGTCACTACAGCTTACATAGCCCCACACTGAAAACCACCGGCAGAAGATTGGAAGGCGTAACCATACTGTAACCGCGACCATAGTGGTGGGGCTTGAAAACTGAAAGGTTCTAACAAGCAACAATCTGAACATTTTCTGTTCCAGTAGCATCACCAGCCACGCTCTTGGTCAAAACTAATGAACTGTCAGTCTGGGCGGGTCTTTTCGCTGTCCTAGCACAGCACGAGATAACCTCCATCAGAACGTAACGTAGCACAGCAAACACAGAACACCCTGGTGTGTTAGTCTAAAGTACACTGAGATCTGCTGAGATACATGGTGTGGGTTATGTGCTTTATTTGTTGTTGTTACAGCAACGGCGCTAAACAGCCAATGTAATGCCTGATGTTGCTGACAAACGATGAAGACTACAACCCTAAACTTTGAAGTCACATACCCAAGGCACAATCACAGAGCATAATTATGTCAAATAGTTGATTGCCAGCAGGCAAAGCCACACAAATTCCACAGAAGTGGGTCAGAGAGCAGTGAGGTACAGTTAAGATGTGCAAAAGGCCGGGAAAGGAGGAGATGCTTACATCACAAAAACAAAACAAAGCACAAGTTCAGTATCTTCAGTTCAACTGTGACAAATTCCTAGGCCTGACGGTGAAGTGGTTTCTGCGTGAGTCATGACCTTGATAGGGTTACAAAGTAGGTCAAGGTGTCAGCCAATCCTGATCAGATAGTCAAAGGATCGAAGTTTGCACACACACACACATACACACACACACACACTCAGCCCCCCCCTCCCACACACACACACAGGGACGTTGCCTTCTCTTTACTATTTTCAAGCCCGTGGGAAGAGGCTGGACAGACAGAGAGACAGAGAAGGACAAGTACCACAAGCCAGGCGTTCATCACACCGTGGAACCATGAGAAGACAACTCCCTGAACCTCTCCCGTCCCATTGCTGGCCTGACACTGGCTGGAGCTGACCATGGTGACCACACTGTGCTCCTACACTGCTGGCCTGATACTGGCTGGAGCTGACCATGGTGACCACACTGTGCTCCTAGAGTGCTGGCACTTCAGGAAATGATGAAATTATTACTCGATTTTCCAGTCGAGATAGAACTAGCCAGGATGACACAGTAAGAGCGAGGTCAGCAGCGTACACAAGCACCGCCTGCCTCACTTACCATGCTAAAACAATACCAAACATACCATTAAAGACCAAAGATAAGCATGTGGTATCCTCTCCTGGGAAAGGTGAAGAGCGTCAGGCAGAGATGTGGGCCAAAGTTTGTCAGGTGTGAAAGAAAGTCAAGGTCTTCCGCAGTTCTAACACTAGCTGTGCTGTCCCTCTTCAGGGGCGATCCCATGGCCTTTTGGCCGGGGAAATAGCTGAAGTAGATTATCCATGTCAAGATCTTGAGTGGACAAGGCCGGACTGTGAACAAGCTCAGTTCTCACTCTCACACAAGGGAGGGAAATAAATACAAGAACAGACAGAAGAGAATAAATAAGTAAAAGACTAAGAAAACGGTGAAGGGGTGAACAAACAAAGGAAGAGGAAGATGAAGAAGGCAACGAGGATGAGTTGGTCAGATTGAAAGTTTGAAGGATAAAACTCCACCTGGTATGCACGGACGGCCACACAGAGAGCTTTCACATAGAGCTACACAGTGTGTTATTGTTGTGGCAATATGGCACATCGAGGGTGGTTAGGGGGAAGGCAAGGCGGCCCACAGAAACAGTGAGAGACCAAAAATAGCCCTTGCTAGCTACAATGGTCAAAGGTCACATTTGGGCCATACGGATCCAAATGCTGCTGACCAGTTCTGGATTGGGGCTCAACTTTGCTGAATGACCAGAGAGAGAGAGAGAGAGAGAGAGGGAGAGAGAGTAGAGACTGCAGAGAGACAGGTGATATAGGTGTATGGATGAGGTCAGCACTTGGCGCTAACCTGTAGCCTACATGTGGATACAACCTCACTGTTCCAGCCCAGTATTGTGGACCAGAGTTCTGCTCTGCCCTGAGATCTCTCTATCTACCCACGTCTCCTGGCCGAGGTGACTTTCAAATCCAGGCACAAAAAGAAAAACAAAAGACAAGAGTGCAGGCTGTTACCACAAGTGAGGAGGGAGGGAAACACACGGACATATCTCCCCTCCCTCCCCTCTCCCAGCAGACCAGACAACAGATGTAGATCTAAATGTGGGGCGTGAGCATACATACGATATACACCAGCTCTGTAGTCACAGGCTGGCTCTCTCTCTCTCTCTCTCTCCGTGTGTGTTTCACAATTCTGCAAAGATGAGATGACATGATCAGAAAATGTGAATTTCATACCCATAGTTGTCAAAATGACTACGAATCCATTGTCTGCTGGCTCTCTCGATAAATCTTTCCGATGTGAACAGTTTATAGACCAATAAAAGGAAACCATGGTGTGCATGAAGTAACTGTCACTGCTCCTCACTATGTAAAACATCCACACACTCTTATGTATTATAGCATACAGCAGGTACCAACATCTATTGATGTCTTTAGGCATAGATCTCCGACACTGAAACTGTTCACCATGTGTGCCTGTATGTGTGGGTTTATCCCCCTCCCTTCATACAGGTTTGGACATGTATGAGCCGTAAGATTTCTGCCCATCTCTCGCTCCTGGGCTCTGTACATGTCAGAATGTCTAACCTTTCTCTCTCTCTCTCTCTCTCTCTCTCTCACTGCCTGCTCTTCTCTCTTTCCTTGTCTCTCCATTTGTCTCTCACACAATATCTCTGACCAGCTGGTTGAGCTCACTATCTCCTTCCTGCCATGACCACCCGCTGGGAGAGCTTGCAATTATACCACAATCCTCCGCTGGGAGAGCCTGCAATTATACCACAATCCCCCGCTGGGAGAGCCTGCAATTATACCACAATCATCCGCTGGGAGAGCCTGCAATTATACCACAAGGGACATGTACGCAGCCATCACAGAGAGAGAGAGAGAGGGGGAGGGAGAGGGAGGGAGAGAGAGAGAGAGGGGAGAGGACAGAGAGGTAGAGATCACGGCCAAGTGTGAGCAGGTAATGAAGTCCGAGATGGACTGTAAACGCACGATGCCGTAGGTCAGACTTGCAGACAGGGCCGAGCAGCCTGGGGAGAGGACAGTCGTGACGTGACGAGATGGGAGAATAGCTGGACTGAGCATATTACAAACTGATCTGCACTTGTCAACTGTCAATGAGCTTTGGTTCCTGGCTCACACACACAGAGAGAAGGCTATCCTAGCGCTAACCCACAATACAGCAACACTAACAACACAGCAAATCTATGGGGAACAAGAGAAGACAGATGAGTAAAAAGACACCAGGAACACAGACAGGAACGAGCTATGGCATCAAATAGTCTGTTTTGCTCAAATCTTGAACTCCCCCCTCCCGCTCCAATCTGCTACAAGATTACCTACTGCCCTAGCGATCACGTCAATAGTTTCTAAAAAAAGCTCTGGCTACCTGGATAAAAACTCAGTGCTGGATGTTAGAGAGTCAGTCAAACCTGCTCCTGCACCACAAGTTCTGGCTCTTTCTGGCACTGACGTCACACAGATAGGCGAACAGAAAAAGCAAACAACACAACTTAGCTCCTGGCCAAAACTTCTCCAAACACGGCCGGCCTCTATAGCAACATTTCTCTACAAAGTCTCCAGACTTTCCCTGCCGTTCAAGCCTCGATCTTTCCATTTCTCTCACCAGATTTCACTCTTGTACCTGCTGCTACTCCCCCTGCCATAGGACAGAATGCAGGCCTGTTAGTGCCGGGGTTGCTGACATCAGGTAGAGATTGACTGGCACTCGGAGACGATCACAGCCCAGTCCAGGCAGACAGGATAGAGCTTTAGGCGACGCCTTGTGCTGATTTCATGACGTATTCATTACAGGCTGATTTTGTCGTCATCATCGTAAACTGGCCGAGCACTTCTCTTTGGCAGCACTCGCTGTCACTGTCAATGTCACAGTGCTAATATGTGACAGCTTGTCAATGTCCAGTTGTGCCACTATGCGAGACGGGAGGGGAACATTTACACCAGTGGCAGGGAGAAATGACGAAGGATGTGCTAACTTAACAGCAGGTGATGTGCTGAGCGAGTGGAGGGAGGGGGGTGGGGCAGGAAGTCACACAGGTTAGTAACATGTCTCAAACATAGATCAGATTAGAGCGGTCTGTAGTGTAGTGCTGAAATCAAACCTGACCACTAGCTCCTTTGTCCCCTGGGACTACCTGCTATAGTACTGGACAAGTCCACGTGACAAGAACTAGCTTGGTAGGACGCCACGCCCACTGTTTTTACTATTGTTGTAACTACCAGCCCAAGACCAATAAGTCTGCAGATAACCGCCTGCAGGTGGTGGAAAGACGTAAATAGAGTGAAACCAAGAGGTCTCTGTGTGCTGGCCTTAGTTCCCTGTGTGCTGGCCTTAGTTCTCTGTGTGCTGGCCTTAGTTCTCTGTGTGCTGGCCTTAGTTCACCGACTTTCAACCAAACCGAAAACAAAGCTCAAGCGTCAATCTGATCTATTCTATTCCCACAGTCTTTTATCTAAGCCTGGGACAAAACTGGTGCAGGTCATGATGTCTGTCCAACCCAATCCAACCTCACCCAGTCACTCTCATCTCATCATAAACACACACAGAGAGATAACCACCAAGCTTTGAGAAGGTGAAAAGGTACTGCTATTAGCCAACGAACTCTGGACTGGATAAAAACAAAATATAACAATCCTATCTCCTCTCATTCATTCATTTTGTCACCGTCATCCATCAATTGTCCATTCGTTCATATAGTCATTCATTTATTCATTCGCTTATTCATTCATTCAGTTAAGAGAATGGTCAGCTGGTCGATGGAACAGTCGTCAGTGACAAGAGCACAAGCTGCCGGACACAGCACTGGTTCAAGCTGAAACATCGAGCCTGTCCACGTGCACGAGAGGCAGTGAGTGACTGTGTGTGCAGAGGGCAGCTATCCCGACAGTCTCCCCAAGCCCAACTCACAAGAACAATTCCAGAGTGTCCTGGCTATGCTATGCGGGAGTGAGGTTACACACATGTGTACAGGATCAACTTAGGACAGAGTGGGTATGTGTGAGTGAGTGAGGTGAGGGAGGTGTGATCATCATTGACATCGGGGCCACCAAGGTCCAGTCTGGAATACGCCCCCCCCCCCCACACACACACAGACAGACAGAGACCTCCC
This sequence comes from Peronia verruculata, assembly GCA_038406235.1. Lineage (NCBI taxonomy): Eukaryota > Metazoa > Mollusca > Gastropoda > Systellommatophora > Onchidiidae > Peronia > Peronia verruculata. The sequence goes on from JBCAUA010088563.1 coordinate 7,600, forward strand.
TGGCACTGACAGAGGACGGCCAGGGGAGACAAGACAGCTGACACAGTGAGATGTTATCCTCAGCACCACAGCCAGGCTTGTCTGTCACAAACGATATCCCACCCCCGCTCCCTTTCCCTTCCCCTCCCCTAACCTGCTGGTCCAGTATTGCCTGACGGACATTAAATACATGTACAGATGTTTACGCTGGATGTTATCTCTCATGCTGGGGATCTGTTAGTGACAACAACACCTGGGCACTTTGGCTAAAAAGACAAAGACTGAATGAGGCTGTGGGCCAAGTGCTGCTAAAACTACAACATGGTGTACAGTCATGTGTTTGTGTGTGTGGATGACCACAATGGTAGTGTGTGCCTAACCCTCTCCTCCTAAAGGTTTGAGTGACCTTTCCTCACAGACAGACATACACACACACACACAGACACAGACAAGCGACCACAGCTGAAGGTGACCTTAAGTAAGGACCCTCTTGTCCCATATCTCAGCCACGCACCCCCTCCCACCCCGACCCCTTTTCCAAGCCCAGTGGTGAATTGAATGAACAATAAGAAAGAAGGAGAAAGAGAGAGTATGTGTAGTTCATACCGAAAGTCTCTCAATCTCAGCATGGACGGTCAGCCAACCACACCTCCCACCTGACAGTGCCGGCTATCTCAGCACACAGCCAGTGAAAGTTTAACCCTTGTCAGTCAGCCTCCACATCTAGTCCTGATCAAACTCTCTCTGGCTCTGTTCCCTTCAGGAACAAATGAAGGGTCTACTGTAGATCCTGGCAGACAACACTGCAGCTATCACTGATGTATGAGCGCAGAGAGGACACACAGACAGACAGACTACATCTACAGCCCAGAGGACAGGATCAGTTGAAAGTGACAGACCACTGTGCAGGTGACGTCACACATGATCCCGCCGGCTGGTCTCAAATATTCACCTCCATATCCCAGTCTGAGTGCCTGGAGCACTGGGTTAGGAAAAGAGGACATATGGTTACTGTTCATTAGGTGTGTCTATCTCACCGGCCGGTCCACTCTTGTCTTGGGGACCACTGCAGTGGCTAAGTTCAAGTACGTGTGGACATCAAAGGCATAATACAGGCTCCATAGGCATAGACAGACGTGGAGTGAGGGACGGTCTGGGGAGGGAGGGGGGGGGATGTTACACATACTCAGTGAGGACATGCACATCTCGACCTTACCATCCCTGGGTGAGAAGCGTGTGCTATTATGTGCTGTGTTCACAGAGGTAACAGGTGACATCTCAGCCTACACCAGCTGCTACTGACACACAGAACACACCGACAACTCAGCGACGTCAGACAGCCCCTACCCCCCCCCCCCCATGGGGGACGTAGTGGCTCTGTGGTACGGCGTCTGCTCATGGAGAAAACAGGCCGGGATTGACTCGCGGATCCTGCATCGGGGGATGGAAGGACACGAAGATTGAAAACCAGCATTTTTTTTCAGTGACTCAACAGTCCCCTGGCATGTAGGGAAGCCCGACGTCTAGCCTTCTCTGATAAGGGCGAATATACATGTATTTCCAACGTTCCACGTGTCCGATACGCACGTTAAAGAACCCTTAGCACTTCAAAATCGATGGAAGAGTAGGCTGAGTGCCGCTGCCGGGGCCAAATTTCCAAATTCCTACTCACAAAATTTCTCAGCAAAAATTGGTAACTTCTTGGAAGCCAAAATAATCCTACCTTGTAAGGATTAGAAGGCTTCAGAAAACAAACAAACAAACAAACAACTCCCCCCCCCCCCCTTTCTGTGATCTGCCATGCTGTCCTGTAGCCTGGAGTACAGAGCCAGCTCCTGTCTGCACAAACTCTGGCTGGTTTTGACAATGGCATGTGTATGAAGCCCACTCCTCTCCCTCAGCATTATGTACCAACATTATGTCATACTGTTCGATGATGTTTGTCCCTGGCTATCACACTCTTGTTGCTAACTGTAGTCAAATGGATCCAGTCTGTGCTGTCTTTGCTCCCTGGAATGTCTGCACCAGCACGCAAAGTGAGAGAGAAACTGGGCACTATTAACTTCTCTCTCCTTAAATCTAACGAAGCTGTAGCCAAACAACAGGTCTGGCTTAGATTGGCAGTTGCCTGGACTATCCTACTTTCCTTTTCCCATTCCTCGTGATAGACGTCTACATTTACCGCGCGCGCACGCACGCACACACCAGCTACAAAAAAGGGGGGGGGGTGGGTCGGGTGGGGGTTGGGGTGATGAGGACACGAAGGTTAGACATCCCTGAACAAAAGTCCAGAGATTGAAGAGTCCTCCGCTTTGTCTCCTGCTGTCTTGCATCATCTTACCTCTCCACTTCTCTCCTGGCTGATTGCTGGCCAGCTCCCCGCCCCCAGGGACACACCCTCTAACTTGGCCAATCACACCCCGAGCCTTCCTGCCCGCCCTGCACATTGGGTGCGTGTCCCACACAAAACTCAGCTAATCATGTACATGTACTGTGCGTGTGGGTGACCCTGCCAGTGGCTGACCTACTTAGCAGCTCCAGGCCAACAGCTCACAGATAAGATCAGATCGGCCGACTTTCTCACTTTATCTTGTTTCTACCTTGCTCTCTTTCACCTCTCTCTCTCTCTGTGTGTGTGTGTGTGCGTGTGCCAGTGAGACGGTAGATTGTACAATATGTCTATATGTATTTATAGCCAAGAGAAATATCTGCTGGACCTTTTTCTTCACTCCAATCTTACAGAAACTGCTAAGACGTTGACCGGCCCGTACAGATGGACAGAGTGGAATACTTTACTGTCCACTGTTATCATAACACCCCCTCCCCCTCTTCCCCCTCCTGGTGAGGTACCTGGCCAACAGCTGGAGGAAAGGAGCGGGGGGGGGGGGGGGGAGGGAGGGTTCTACAAACATGAAAGTTTGACCTCTGGAGCAGTCACTGGAGTGACATCAGGTCTGACAGTTTCACTGGTTCATTCTTGATCCCTGTA
>JBCAUA010088574.1:0-10567 GCA_038406235.1 Peronia verruculata
AAAGAAAGAAAGAAAGAAAGAAAGAAAGAAAGAAAGAAAGAGAAAGAAAGAAAGAAAGAAAGAAAGAAAGAAAGAAATGTATGCCCATGCCGCATTGGTATTCCATATTTTGCGTGATCCTCCCACATTTTATTTTTAGAAACTGGTCAGACAGGTACGAGAAAAAGTGAAGAAGAGAATAAAGCGGCTCGCATAGTCTGGAGGTCTAGCCTAATCGCTGCGTGGTTCAGGTGATTCCCAGTGCGGGGGCCGCAGTGCAAGGCGTTGACACAGACCCCCACTCTCAGTGTTCGTGTCACCAGTGTCCCAATCGCGTTCAGATCCCTCGTCGAATGGAACGACTCGGCTAGGGGGCGGTGAGGCAGCTCGTGGGGATACGCCTCTAATCTTTCACAACCCACCTCTCTCAACATAGGCTCTTCTTTGCCCCATGTGTTGTTATTTTTGTGGCACGAGCCTGCTTGGAAGTTCAGATGTGTGTTGGGGAGAGGACCGTCATGGCGTTAAGCAGTGACACGCCTTCGGAATTCCAGTTGCTTTTGGTATCTCGCTCTTAAGTAGTGAGTAATCTGTATATCACTGTGGCATATCGTGCGGGACTCCGCCTTGTGAAGATCACGTTATCAAGATCTATTATGGTCCTTTACAAACTGTGTTGATCGGGCCCATGTGTGAAATGTGAATATTTTTAATCTGGTGAAAGTGATATCGAAGGATTTTACTTAAGCTGTCAGATAGTATATGTAATTTTAGATTTGAAATATAAATATGATTGAGGATCTGTTGCCTTCTTCATACATGTGAAAACTGTTATTTCATGAAGTGCTCATTTATAGGTCACAAGACATTAATTTACCCTTTGGTTTCTTCGAACGAAAATTCTTGAGGAGGTGCAAGGTAACTTTTCATAAATAGCACAGTGCATAAGTAAATGTTAGATTCCCTCGCCCAAAAGACGAGGACTTTCACTGCTATTGTAAGAAATAGAAGCCTTATATAGTGCCACACATCATCTGATACATGTATTAACCTCCCGATGTTGACTGCAAATGGATAAATTATACAGGTTTTGAATATGACAGCTTTCCCTCTCACCACGAGAGTTTATAACTGCCCTGTGTGGCAACAGTGACATATTGGCATAACAATGTTTGACTGCGCCTGGCGCCGTGATAACCCCGGGTACCCCAGTTTGTCAACGTTGACTGTCTCAGTTATAGATCGACAATAGCGCCACTCAGTGTGAAATTACCTTAATGTCCAGTGTTAGCTCAACCCCAAGTGGATAATGTACTTTTGACTGCGCTGTTTGCCTTTCCGATTGAGACTTTCTAACCCTGTGTGATACTCACGCCATTTACCCAATATGGCAAGCCAGTCCTTTTCGCCAAACCAACCCCAGCCCACCCCGGAGTGGAGTTCGGACTCTGTTCCTCTCAAGGACTTCGCTACCAAACGGCAAGTTCCTGGTTTTGCCAAAATAGTGAAGGGAAACTACATGACTCTTGGTTCCAATAAGTTTTCGTTTCAGAGACAGCACCATGAGGTGTTTATCCACTCGGTCAAGGTGGGAGTCAAAGTTCTGGCTCACTGTCTGAGGCGAGTGGACGCCACCAGTGTCTCTAGACGAGGCAACCACAATATCTACACCACTCAGCGGCTGTACGCCGTGGATCAACGCTTGGCCATACCCGTGTCTTACCAAGGATGGTTTGAACTGTTGTCGGAGGATGGCAAATCAGCCCGACCTATCAACAGTGTTCACGAGCTGTCTAAAGTGAAGCCAGATAAATGTCTGGTCCGACAGAATATGAAGGCCTATCTCATGTGTGAAGATGACGAGACAATAAGTTTTGATAAGTCCAGAATCGTGATAGCCGGAGAACAATTAGTTTTGAATGGAGAGATCTCACTGCCGTCCCCTGCTGAGAACAAACGGATCAAACTGCTGCGTTGTTTCGATTCCAAAGGTGAACTTCTCTATCTCAGCTTTGACCAGAAAGGCACTTTCACGCCTATCGCAGGAGAGGACGACTTTGCCGGTGTTTTTAGTATCCGAGACGTCATCCGACGTTTCCGACTTCCATTGACTGTCAAACTAGTGCAGGGTGTGTGGCCGAAGGTTGACCCATCTCGATTTACAGGTCTCATACGGTTAGACTGGGTTTATACCGATGAAACGGCGTTTGTGTGTCCTATTGAAAAGAATCACGTACGACTTCTCCCCGTGCCAATTGACGCACATTTACAACTGGTCTCCGCCCTGAACCAGCAGCAGATGATGTCCACTGAACTGTATCGTGCCATGATGGTCAAGTGTAACCGCATGATAATGAACTATAACAACACCTTACATCTGATCGTCCAAATGCCCGAGGTGACGACCAAAGGCAAATCCCGATCCAACGCCAACGTCTTTTCCATGCCGTTCCAGGCACAGACCATCGGGCACAACAGTGCCAGGGCCAAGAGCAGAGAGCTCCGCCTGATGGATGAAATCGATGATCTGTACGCATATATCCGTGATGGCGGCGCTCCACCAGTCAACAAATTCACATACGACTCAGACGAAGAGAGTTACTGGGAAGAACCAGCCTACGAACCCCTGGATGACTTCCGAGCTAGGCTTCGAGCTCTGGAGGCAGGGGAGAGGGTCAGCTACCCAGCCAAGTACCAGCCCCAAGATCCCAGCAAACTGAGATTTGATCTGGAGCAAGAGATCAACAACAAATCTACCGACAGCGTATACGGCGTGTTGAACGGCTCACCTAGGAACTCAACTAGTCCACAGACCAGCAAGGCCAAACAACAGGCCCCTCCACCTCTACCCCCTCGACCTCCAGACCTACCACAGAATCCATCACCAGCATCCTCCACAACCGCTCTGACCATGGTGGGAAGTGGCGGGGAGGATGACGATATCACGCCAACTAACAAGGCAGCTCCGCCAAACCCTCTAACGCTACAACAGCAACAATCTCGCACAAGCCAAAACATCACAACCGTGTCCAACTTAGGGCTGGTCTCCAGCCAGTCCTCTTTGAATCTGTCACCCAGTCCGAACAGAACTGAGCCGGCGGGCAAAGCTCAGCGCTCACAGACATTTCATCATTCTCACAGCACGGGCGATAGTTCCGCGCCCCGGAGACCAGCGATGACTCGACGCCAGATGAGCCAGGATTCTAATTCCAACTCCAGCAGCAGTGGCAAGAGCCGTCCTAACCACATCGCTCGAGATTTCAAAGCCTCAGACATCAGTTCATTGACAAAAGGCGGCTCTTCGGGATCCTCAGGTCCACATGCGACCTCAAACATTAGGAAGAAAATGCAGACCCTCTACCTTTGAAAGACTGCCCATTACATAACACTTTGATTCCTAGGGTAAAGAGGTTGTGAAATTTTTATATGACATTTCCTCTCCAGAGCTTTTCATTATCTGACAGAGATCTGTTATGATCTCTGGCCTATATGATAAACTGGCAGGATGTTTTTTTTTACGACATTTGATGTCTCTACTCGTGGTTTGTGATCACTACCATCAGTTTGTCTTCGTGCCTTAAAAATCTGTGCATGACAATGTGAACAACTGCAATAGTTCAGGGTTTACACTCCAGCAAAGGGTAAAGAGTGACTGCTCTCTCCTCTAACTCGTTTTTCAATCTTATTTTTGTCTTCACTGTTCAATAGCACTAGCATACTGTACTTTTGTTTTATTTTGTTTGTTCTGCTTTTTTTTTTTCTCTCTCTCTCTCTCAGTTTTTACAATCTCACAGTTAACAATAACCTTTTTGTGATTTTTTACATGCTATCTTTATTATCATTTTTTTTTTTTTTCATTATGATTCATTGAGAAAAAAAAAAAAAAAACTAGCTGGGGAGAGGACGGCTGGGTGATTAATGTAGAATACTTATATTCAGTGACTACGACATTCTGAATATTTGTTTAGTTGTTGATCCTTCTGATATTTCGCTTGGTTTACTAAAAGCTGTTTTTTTCCATACTCTCCCACACTGTTTTGCCTATCTCTTGGGCTCGGCCCCTCTACCGTGTTTTTGTCTTGTTTGTTTCTTTACTATATATGAACCTGAAATTATTCTGTTCACTAAGCCTATATTTCTACGTTCTTGTTTTATTATTCCGTCAGATCATAGATGTTAGCATAATCAGCATTTCTGTCTGTGAGCAAGAAAATGTTTTCTCAAACCTCAGATACGAAGGCATTTCATCATCAATATTTATTTTCAATTCTTTATTTTTTATTTGTTTAATGCACAAAGTCCTTATATTACACATAATGAAAGATGAACCAGTTACGTCAATTACATAATATTATATATATTATCTGTTCTTTCATTAGTTCGTACAGATTTGAATAGAGAGTAAGTAGACACGTCATGTGCAGTAGTTTTTTTAGCGTATGTCACAACAATTTCATGAGCAGTTACTTTAAATGGATTTCGTCAGGTAAGTGAAGATTAACACTTTCGATACGAGGCACAAACACAGTCTATCAATCAAAGTCCAATGACCTATTTTGTATTAGGTACTGAACAATATATAACTCTAATATTGAAAATTAATTATTGAAATCGAAGTGTTAACCCAAAAATAATAATAATAATAATAAATACTCATTCTAACGTTTTCGATAACCAGTGTAAAGATTCATAAATCTTAGCTGGTATAGGTTTTCGTGCTTAAAGTGTTAAAAGCAAAACGAGAAGATCTACATGCATCATTCCAGTTTTAACTTTTCTGTTCAATCAACCTTAGGTTTGAGAAATGTCAAAATTTTCTGTTTCTTTATGATCTAGGCCTGCTGTCACGTGTACCTGCCTTTTGATATGTAAACTATGTAAAAATCGAATGTATGTAGAATGGATGAGTTCATAAAACAAGATTTTTTTTAAAAAGTGAGTGTTTTAGATTCATTTGTTCTCTACATCACTTATTTGTTTATTAGATTGATTTATGTGTTCGTTTGTTTGTCCGTTGAAAGATTACTTATTAAATTTCATAAGCAATGTGTCTCAGTATGTGTTTTTGACACGAGGGCATAATGATTCTCAATCCCGTTTCATACATACAGCAAGTATGTGTGTAATATCATTCGATCGTGCAGACAAAGTATTACATTACTTGAGAAAACTCAGATACACCAAATTCTCGGTCATCTCTTACATAACTTCACAGTGCACGAAAACTCTCACGTTTAGAAGGGAGTGGTGGTTATATACAATATTTGGGAGCAGTAAAAGAGAAGGGCTGGGGGGAGGGGAGGAGAAGGGGATTATGAATGAGCTGTAGTATAGTATGCTTAAATTGTCATTAGGTATTGTGTGAATGGTGTTGGATAAGAAAGACCTAAAGCTTCCAGGAACAACAGCGAATTAGCATTACCATTCAGCGGAGTTCCCTATCCATAACACTGTCATACATCGAGTCATAACTAGAGCCTGTCAAAAGTAAAGCCTCGCTCTCTCTAGGATAGGAAGGCAAAGCGAACTTTTGTAGATAAGACACCCCGTGACGTAAGCTTGCTAGAAACTTCGGGTATTGAGGCAAAGCCTGTTTGCTGCGCCCTGTAGGCTACGCACAGACTGTGCACACTATACGGCATTGTCGTAGGCTTGTATAGCACGCAGGGACGTAAGCGCTTTCAACGTAAGGGACCAGTGAAAGAAAAAGAAAGGGAGAGAGACAGAGGGAGAAAGAGAGAAGGGGAAGGGGAGAAGAGAGAGAACGGGGAAGGGTGGAGAAGAGGAAAATAGACACAGTCGGTATGTCAGGTGATTTGCTGTAATTCCGTAGATACATGAATAATAATACATAATAAACATACACGATTATAATAATATATGGGTCTTTGGCAACACCCGTTATATTACCATTTGTAAAGTATAGAATGTTTAGAAATTCAGAGTAAGCAGCTCGCAATTGTTATTCACAAATTGGTGCATGAAAATTTGCCCCGCCAGGCCAGTATACCTGACGTACAGTTAGGATTTCAAAGGAGAACTCCCCACACTGTAACTCTGTAAGTTCATCTCATTTTCGACCGTCAGACCACGAATCTCCCAATAAGTTACCGAAGTGTTATAGACAGTAACCTCATCGGAATTAAATCTCAAGGTTCCCAAACTACCGAGGAGGGCTACAAAATAAACGATCTAACCAAGTGCATGAAAGACATGGGAAAAGACCAACATACTTTAGCAACTGCGAACTAGAGTTGTCACATGAAACTCTGAGGCTCTTATTTTGCTCCTCCTTCCTTTACATTTTCCTATTCATGCTGATGAAGTCACAGCTGAGGCATTTAATGGCAAATATAGGACGATGTCTCGTTACTGACTTGTCTATTACTGGAATTGTGTCCAAATACATTGCATAATTAACAAATCCGAACTTATAGGATCTTTGACACTATCAGAGTTAACATTCGTTTATTGAACAATAATTAATCTTACAGTCAGGTGTACACTCTACCTTTAAGTTTGGGGTATATGTCCCAAATTTATTTACAGTGGCACACCTACTTTTTTTCCCCCTTTCATTATGAATCTACTTCTTCTCTTTTTTTTTAATTTTTTATATATTTTTTTATAATTATTATTCTTTTTTCATTCCGCTTGTATGTTATCACCCCAGTGAGGAAAGTGGTTTGTGGTGTTATATAACTTGTTTGGAAAATTAGTTCAAACGCAGCTCTTTTTTTTTAATGGCCTCTCTTCTTTTTATGCGTACTGTTGCCTAGAAACACAGAAACGCTCATGTCAAATCGTTTTATGACTAGCGACGGTCCTAGCTATGGTGGTGTGGAGAGAGAGATAGCGGAGAGAATGTCAAATACATGTATGCACAAAATTATGGACCTTTGCTTTGTATGTATGAGTGATCGGTAATGATTGATTCAGTATAAAAAAACGTGCGATTCTGCTGACTTGTTATTATGCTTTCCACTATGAGTCAAGGACTAAACGCTAATAGTTTTATCCCATAGGCTTGAAAGTTACCAAGAACATTATGCTGATATTTGCCACAAAGAATTGTTGTATGGTCAGTGTTTGCGCATATAGAAACACACAAAAAGTCTTGCCATTTGAATTCTTTTTTAAAAAACTTAATGATGCCAAATAATAAATTAGCGAGAAAAACTTATCCATGCTGGATACGTTAGAAAATATTAAGCACCCGTTCTAAATGCCAAGAACGCAGTGCGTACGCTTGTGCTGTGTTAACAAGCTCAATACCTTTCACCCACAAAATAAGAGTTAAAAGTTCGTTTTGCCTCGAGATTTTATGAGTTAATACTACTTAAAATTGCAGTTATGAAGTTATATTGCATGACATTAAAATTTGTGTGTAAACCATTCATTTGAGTCCATATCCATTACTGTAAGTGTGTCGTAGTAGATACATGTATATATGTACTTTGAATTTAAGACTCAAAATAAATTCTTGGCATTTTAGCATGGAACATTAGATACGGTTTTTATACATAAGGTCTGAAGTACAGATTTTTCGCCTTTGGAATTATGCTCTATAGGAATGATAATAACGAATTCATGTACCGGTCACGTAGTAAATTAAATCTGAGTCATTTCATTCGCCCCCATTTCTTCAGCCACCACCGCAGATCTTCGCACAAATAAACCAAACACACAAATAGACGCATACGCATAATTTATGGAACAAAAAATCGCAATGCCTTAGCTAACTTTCCTCCTGTCGGCCATATAACGAGGGCTTGGCGTTTACAAACTTGAGTAATAAGATTCCGGTGTGTTGAAAATCATCGAAACAGAACGAAACGTTTATATTGAAAATGCAGTCGACTTAATGAAAAAAGGAGGGTCGGACGATTGTGGGCTGAAAAGATATCGGAGGATGCACGAGTGTGTAGGATGAAAAAATGCAAGTTGTTTAGGCTTACGTAAGTGATATTGGTTGTGGGTGTTAGTTGTGTTTCTTTCTTGAAAGTATCGTCATTTTGTGTGTGGTTAGCAGTTACAACAGGATGATTCATACTCATTTCTCATCATACAGGCTACGACATACTTAGAACTTCGCGCCCCACTATACCTATGATATTTTGTACGCTGAGACGCTAATCGAAGTTGTGAAGTAAGATATCCATGAATATGAAAAGAAAAGTATGCCAAGTTTCCAAATTCTTTTCGGTCTCGTCCCTTTACATGTAGGCTGTAGGCATTGTGTGTCCGCTCTATCATTAAATCCCCTCCCTCTCTCTCTCTCTCTCTCTCTCTCCTCTGATATTGTCTGTTTGTTTTCGTGTGTGTATGTGTTTGTGTATGTACTATGTGTGTCCTAAGATATTTTGAGTTAGGTCACATGACCGAGGATCATAGCTCACATATGGCTTCATTGTATGTCTGAATGCTCATAATACTTCATATTCAACTAAACAAAACCTGGAAATCCCAGCCGGAGTATTTGTACCCCTCTTCTAGAAATAGAATACTCACTGATGTTTGTGTTACCGCTCCACCACGAGATCCGAGAACAATTTTATTGCCACCGGTCGCGCGCAATTTTTTAAATATTTTTCTATGTCAATGACAGTGAAAAGATTGGAGTGTTTAACTGTTTGTACCCCCCCCCCCCCCCCACCTTACCAAAATTACACGGGGATTTCCAGCTATTCGCTTAGTAAGGACAAATTTATTCGCCAAGAGCTGCCCTCCATGCACAGACCAAAACTCGCTCCGTCATGTGACCGACCTCGAAATATCGGTATCCAACCTTATAATTAGACAAAACAAGATAAGCTTAATGTGTGAAACGGTAGAGGTTCTCTGTTTTAATTTAATCAATGTTTTTATTCCGAGTAGAACTCTCATTGACAGTGCAGTGCTTTACATTTATCAACTTTTCTTAATCTTTCTGACTTGAAACTTCAGCACATTATACCAGAAGTTTCTTAAGTCGATTAAGTCGATACCAGTCGATTTCATTTACAATTATATGTATAGACGTCTGGTATTTTGCTTTGTTTTCTTAAGGCCTTTTAACTCTCGTAAGGGGCTATCTCGGCCGTGCAACTATTAATACAAGAACTCCGTGTACTTAAAAGCAAAACAAACACCCCTGACCCAATCTGTTGATCCGAATCAGATCTGTCGTCAGGACCGAGCATGACCGTGTCATCTCGCGACTCGTGACTGGAACCAACACGATATTGCTTTCACTACAGTGTCAGCCTCTGTGTAGATAAGCCAACATAGCTAGAGTCACATCAGCTGTCGTCATCTCTCTTGGTCTCTGTGTACGGTTGGGAGGTCACAGGGTTCTGTTCTATGTACTGAGTCCACGTGAAGAGATCGAGAACTTACTTAGTCGAAACACCTTAGATGATGTCATATTTATTTTTATTTTATTTTTGTTTTGTTTCGTTTCGTTTGTTATTTTATATTATGTTGTTTTATATTATTCTGTTTCACTTTTGGTGGGGTTGGAGGTGGGGTACTTTATTTGATTTTATCCTCCAAAGGAAAATAATAATAATAATAATGTGTCAGGTATTAGCCTACATGTATCTTATTATTGTTATTGTTAATGCATTGTAATTGTACACATCGTTGTTTTTATGTCAGATAAGAGGGCATTAATTTTTTAATAGTTCCACCAATAGTTGAGTCTGGGCAGAAAGTTATGAATAGATTTGTAAACCAGCTTTCCTGTCGTAAACGACACACAAACAACAATTGAAATGTTAAAAGTGTTAAAGATTTCCTTCACACGCCACATAGCCCTGGCAAGATTGTGTAATGACTGAATGAGGACTTCTTCTAATTGTTTTAGTCATTTCATGGTCTGGAACGTTTAAAAAAAAAAACAAATGTCCATACTCTAACCCCTACTCCTGGCCAAACAAAGTACTATAGGGAGAGGTGTTTTGTCTGCCTACTTTAGAACTTGGGAAACATAGTGAAGTCAGGTGGGCAGCTTTGAAATGTTACGGTAAGAAAGGTGTACTTCGATGAACAGGAGCGACACCTCTACTTCTAAAAACAAACAAACAAACAAACCGCACGTTGCTCACCTAAAACGTTTCATCACTGATACTGAATTTTGAATGGTTCTGTTTGCATCTCCAGATAGTTTTATTTACAATGCTCCATGGTTTCAGGAAATCCATGAAGGGAGGATGGGAGAAGGGAGGAGGAAACAGTCTTTTGGCTTCCTGGGAAGTGAAGTCCGGCGTCTAGTCTTCTCGAGTAAGGGCGAATATAGTTCGGAGCTTCCTTGTTTATGTTACGCATGTGAATGGACTATTATTGTCTGTTATAAACCGGATGGAGTGTATGCTATTTTAAATTAGGTAAACGTCGCTGTCTGGGCAAATTTCCAGATTTCAGATGTGTATCCATAAAAGTTCTTCTCACCAAGCTGAACACGAATTAAAATATAAGGACTAGGTAATCTTACTTTCTTTATTATTACTTTGTTATATTGATCACATAACACAATAGTGTTATGTTTTTTTTTACCACGGTTGTGGACAGCTGAGATAACCACCACTACAGGAGGTTGAAAAGCTTA
>JBCAUA010088585.1:0-10566 GCA_038406235.1 Peronia verruculata
TCATATTAGGGAGTTTGCTCAAGGGACATAACATGTCAGAACCTATAACCCTGAATTACGACCCCCCTCTAATACGACCTGAGTTTGCCTACATTTTGCCAAGTCGTTATTAAGGGGTTCCACTGAAGTAAATATGGCTTTGGTGTGAGCTACGACAGATGTTTGGCATCTGCTGTTGGGATAGTATGCTTAGATTGAAAATCATTGGTGATTCTGCTTAAAATATAAAATAAAAACCATAGGGGGAGTTTTCAGCGATCAGAAAGAGAATAATGATTGGCCAGAGAAGTCTAGATCTAGAATTAAGAAGCTCAAAGCTTGAGTAACAAGCCAGTTGAAATTTCAAGCTTTCAGCAGTCAAACTAAGTAAAGAGTGCTATATTGATTTTCTGTTAATGTAGCAGTTTATAGACAGAATCTTATTATTTATGGTTCACGGACACATAGCACTTTCTTCACTATATTAGCAAATTTCATCCAGCTGCAAGAATGATCAAGAACCATTGGTATTACTTTGCTTTAAATACATTACTGGAGGTTATCCAGTATTATATCATTAAAGTGAGGAAGTCACTTTTTTCAAACCTCATTTTTCTTGTGTTAATATGTTTTTCTTTTCTTGAAGAACATAATTTGGAGCACTTGCCTATGTATGTCACTTTTTATCTCTTTTCCATACTTCAGAAAAAAAAGGATGCTTAAAAAAGTATATTTCATGGATCCTCTATAATTTAAAAAAAAAAAAAAAAAAGGACAAGACCATTCATGTCGCTTTTTGTCTCTTACTTTACTGTTTTGCAATTCTTTATTTACTTACTGGTATTATCATGTGGATCTGTGATATTACTTTTGTAGGGGCGTATACATCAGTTGGAATATGCTATGGAGGCTGTCAAGCAAGGATCTGCATGTGTTGGGTTGAAGTCAAAAACTCATGCAATATTGGTTGCACTCAAGGTAATTATCAAAGAAGTGTGAATTCAGCATATATGTGAAGCCCATATCATTGTTCACGTTTCAGATATCCAAATTCATTTTGCAGTCCTTAGTAGAGAAGAAATCAATTGTGAAGATTATGAGCCATGCAATTAGTGGACACTGAGAATGTTTTCATTCCAGAGTGGGCATGATGTTTGTGTACTTTTCCTAAGAAGATGAAATAGATCACGGTTGTATGCCTGAATGTCTCCCATTTAGACTTTAGACCAAGGACATCTTTTTTTCTCTGGCCTTTTGTGATAAGTTCATCATTTCACACTCTGTTAGTCATTGCTACTACATTGTATAATACTATGTTGATATCTGTGGTAACTGTATGAAAAGTTAACACCAGAAGAATATCAGTGGGAAGAAAATGATGACTTGATGATAATGGCTTTTTTCTGCCAGGATCTGAGTAAAAAGTTGAGGGTGTGACAGAAGAATGTGACCTTTTGTCCTTTGTTTACAATATCACATTCAACACTTTTAAAAATATTTTTTTTTCACTCCTTCAAGGACATTTTCAGTTTGTCTCATTTTTTTATCTTTTGTCCAATTGTGAACACATGGTTCAAGGAACAACCAAGAAAACAAATTTATACAATCTCTTTAAATTGTTGAAGGTGATGTTAACGGTAGGCAAAGGACTACGACCTTCTGTCAGTCTCAGTAAACAAATATATGGGAAAGGGCAATATCTTGCCTGATAAAGGCTAGTCTTTTTTCTGTTGTGCTCCTCTGACTTCTGTTTTTTTAAAAATTATCTTCTACAGCGTGCTCCCTCAGAATTGTCAGCCCATCAGAAAAAGATTCTGCCAATTGATGATCATGTCGCTGTTTCCATAGCTGGTTTAACAGCTGATGCACGATTACTATGGTGAGACTGTAGTGATAGTTAATTTTAACCACTCATATGTTCTTCAAATTTTAAGTTCTTTGTATTGAACGTGTATTAAGATTTTAAATTCTTCTACATTTATGTTTATATTTGTTATTGAATTATGCATGTTTTCATTATAGATCATAATCTCATTTGACTTTTTTAGACAGCTTATTTGTCCCTTTTCTTCGTTCATTCCTCAGTAATTTCATGAGAAACGAATGCCTGAATTCACGTTGGGCCTACAACAAGCCACTTCCCATTTCTCGACTGGTCTCAATGGTGGGGAGCAGTATCCTTTGTCAGTCTGTAAAATAAAACTGTTTCAGAGCATAGAAATATATATGTTATTGAACAAAAAAATCTGTCATTTTTCATTGCAAGTTCAAGGAACACAGTGGGAGCTGTCATTATAACTGATACATTTTAATATAATCTGGAGTTAATGGTGCTCAGAAACTTGATACGTATGAAAATAATTTTTCTGGGCAGTGGGACATATTGTCAAAGCTTGCCAAATGAAATTGTGGGTTATTAAGAAGAACTAAGAGCTAAGGCTATTTTTATGTAGAGATTATAGATGCTTGGATTCCTTAACCATCTTTTAGAATCTCAGATTCCCACACAGAGGTATGGACGAAGACCATTTGGTGTAGGATTATTAGTAGCAGGATATGATGTAAGTCTTGCACTTGTTTCCCGATTATTTTTGTTTACTTCATCAAGTAATGATGTTTCACAGAAGAAATGTTTTTTTGCCTTTGTGAACGTCCTGATAACTGTTCTTGACTTTCTACAGAATGATCGAGAAGATTTTTCAATCTACTTAGTTATGTGTTTGCTGAAATGCAAAGAGTTTGGGATTGTGTAGCCTTGCATTCTAGATCAGATTGACTTCACTGCATTGATGCTGTTGTGGTTTCTTACTGTAATACTGAGATTCTGTTTTTTTTTTTTTTTTCATTGAAATACATATGGCCCCTTTGTCATTATTTTCTGGTCAAAAATATTTCTGTTACAATTATATATATAGTGGTAGAAGCAAAGAGTTCATTTGATTAGATAATGGATCAAATATCATTTCTTGGTCCTTTTTTAGGCCCTTGGACCACACATCTATCAGACTTGCCCATCAGCAAATTACTATGACTGCAAAGCCATGGCTATTGGAGCAAGGTCACAGTCAGCCAGAACCTACCTGGAGAAGCATTTAGATGTTTTCCCAGACTGTAAGTTTTCAAAAGCATGGCAGTTCCTGTTTGCCTAAATTTCAAATATGGCTATTCTAACAACAGCAGTATTATTTTCCCTTTTTGTTTGTTTTATTTTTGTTATTTATGAATGTTTTATATTTCTCAACTATTTTTAATGAAATTTTTCATTTTGCAATTATTACTTTGGCTTACATTGAAAAGTTTGAGATTTTTTAATAAAAAGTTGGAAGAGAAAATTAGGCTTAATAGATTTTTAGTGATTCCTAAGTTGAAATATATGACGAACAAGGATACAGATGGTTGTTTTTGTAACTGCCGCTTACAAAGTATAATTACTGTCAGTCCTTTTCTGCCAGTTCGCTTTACAGAATAGAATACAAGCCAGTACAGATGTTTCCCCATCATCTCCCTATTCCTCTTTGAAATCAATGTGTACTTTGCTGATAGGTTCCCTTGATGAGCTTGTGAAACATGGTTTGAGAGCACTGAGAGACACACTTCCCCAAGAAGTGGATCTCACATCTAAGGTATGATAAAGTTGATGTTGTAGGTCCTTTTTTTAAGGTTCACTTTGAAAAGGCACACAAGTTAACAAATGATCACTCATTCATAATTCATAATTACTATAGCATTTTATTGATGATATATATATTTACTTGATTTAAAAGTTTTTCTATGATGCTCCTGTCCATACTGCTATGAGGGCATAGAATAGCTTGACATTAAAACCTGTATACTTCAGCACTTGCAGTTACAGTTAATCTAGTTATTTGCAACTGGATTATCATAATGGGAGCTGTCATTATAACTGGAGTTAATGGTGCTCAGAAACTTGAAATGACATGTATGAAAAGAATTTTTCTGGGCAGTGGGACATATTGTCAAACTGGCATGCCTTCTTTTTTCATGACATTGTCTTTGTGTGATCATTTGGCTTACATTTGCAATGAAAAAAATCTCCTGTTGTTTTCTTTGATTTGTCAGTTAGTAATTGATTTCCTTGACAGAACCTATCTCTTGGAATTGCTGCTAAGGACACAAAGTTTGCAATCCTAGATGATGATGATGTGGCTCCCTATGTATCCTTTTTTGCGAATAATCTTCAAAACTTGGAACAGATATCAGGTCTACAATATATCATTACTGAAGGAAAGTTGAGTAGATCTAAGCTTTTTTAAGTGTTTTCAGTCATTTAAAAACTTTTTATATTTTAAATAGCCATTATTCCCATAGAAAGAATGAGATTAACTTTTACTGTCCAATGTGTGCCATATGTGGTTGAAAGAATGGATATCAATATGAATTTTGGAGTGTTTTATGAATCTTCTGAAACTTTCTGCAACAATGGACTCCCCAGGATTTTTTACACAGGCATTTCAACATGCACATGGGGCCTAACACTTAATTGAGTCAAAATAATTTGCAGAGCAGCAAATACTCTGTCTTAATGCACAAGATTTTTAAAATTTTAATTTGGGCCAATGATATATGTCATTGAATAGCAGGTAAGTAACATCCTGTGTGAAGCAGGGAGTAAATTTTGTAGTGCAATGTTTGTCTTTAACCGTGATACAGTTAGCTCTGATTGAAGGCGAAGAGAGAAGTTCAAGACCGCAGCCAGATGAGACAGGAGTAAGTTATCAAATTTTATAGATTTTTTATTGAGTGCAGTACATGATATATTCCCTGAATTTTTATTTTTTACCTAAGAAGAGCGTGAAAAAATCAGCTCACGTAGGACAAGATTATTCAGTGTTTTATAATTCAATGTTTTAAATATTTATTAACCCTTTCGTGAAGTTTGTGTCCATTGCCATGAATACAGAGTGAAGAAATCTTTGATCGAACTGATTGTTTTTGTTTGTGACACAACATACATGTAATCGATGAGAACCTTGTTAGTCACTTGCACTTCCTCGATATTTGTCTATGTAGCAAAGAATTCCTATTCCTGAGCTAGATGACGTAGCAGTGAGTCATTTATATTAACATATTAATTTTTGTTTGTTTTTTCTTTTTGTTTTTCAATTTGAATTTTGTTACTTATTTTGTCTTTTCTGTTTTTTTTTGTTTTTTTTTACTATAATTACTTTGTCTCTTGGTAGTGTGTAAATCATTCGGTCATTTGTAGGCTGTTACATAAACTTGATTTCATTAAGGTACTATTTTAGGGAAATATCTTCAGTTGAAATGTGGAGACGATGCTAGGATTGCTGTGGCAAAGATTTTACTTGAAAGTTCATTGCATTTTTCTACATGGTCATGTATTAGAGTGGTTTGATGGTGTGGTGCGAGGTGTTGTTTGCAGTTAGAAAATATTATGTGTAAGGAATAGAAATACCTGTTAATTACAATTGAGATGATGTCATAGGAATCTTATTAATTTACTTACATTTATGGAAGTGAGAGGTTTTGTGCTGTTTTTGTGACTGAACTGAGTATAGTGATCTTTTTCACATGTACACTTTATTACTATCATAGAGATGAGAATTCTTTACAGTTATTTCAGAGGAAAATAATAACTAAGTGAATAGCAATGCTCAGCCATTTGGCAGTTAAGAAAGTTAAATCCCCATGCCACAATATAATTTTCTATACCAGACATTATAAGATTATTTAGCATGAGGGACTGACATACCAGTACATAGGATTATAAGATTGACGATGGGCAATCATACCTAATTTTTCTTTTTGATAGAGGAAACAGCCATTATTTATCCATTGTAAATCTTTTCTGCTTCATTCTCATGTGATATTTTTATCCTATTAAGAATTTATTTTCACTCTCACAAAATGTTATTTTTCAAGGATGTTTTTATACATGTTGTGATTGAAATTTCAACAGACAAGTGGTTTAGAAAGCACATCATCTAGCATGAGACTCTTAACACTAAATCTTTATTAGTAGATCTACATAACATTTAGATTCATCTCATACCTTATAATCTTCATTTCCCCCCCCTCCCCCCCTCTCTCTCTCTCTCTCACATGAATTGACACTGAACAATTCTCACTTCCAACAGCAACCAATGGAAGCAGATGATCAGTCAGGTGCAGCCCAGCCAGACCCAGTCCCTGCTGACCCCCAGTCTGTTGATGAACATATGGATCAGCAGTAGAACTCGAGCAAAGCAGAATATGTTTGTTTATTTTGTCAGTTATGACACAGAAGATATACTGACAAACTGATCTTAATCTCTTGGTCCTTTCCCGTTTCAAGTTAAGCTAGTAGGTTTAACAAAAAGAGAATAGGAAAACTTATGGAAGTTCATAAATTATCTGTCAGTGCTTTTTTTTTTTTTTTTGCAGATTTTGATATAAGTATTCTTGATCAAATTGCAAAATTCAGATTTTCTTTTTCTTTTTCTCTTATTGAGTTAAAGCAGTTGAACTTGTGGATTTACCATAGGTTTTATTTTCTCATATGGATTTTTTTTTTTTTTTTCTGTAGTTTTATCTCCATCCCATTGACAATGTATTACTGTAAAAAAAAAAAAAAAAAGTAATAAAAATAATAATAAAAATATTATAAAATGTTCATGGTTGCATTTTTTTTTTTTTTTAAAAATTGATCCACACTCATTGTGTTATTCCCATCATCATGTCAATCCATGATATTATGATAATAAAACACCATGAAATCACTAATCTGCTTCATGTTGAGTCTTTGTTTTAGTCCTGTGAAAAAGTATCTACATGCTTTGTATTTGGCTTTCTCAGAGCTCAGTTTGATTGGGGGGGGGGGGGGGGGTCACAGTTTTCATTTCCTTCTCTGCTGACACTTCTCTTCCCTTCCCTACTGCCACTCGTTTCCACACAAAAAAAAAAAAAACTCAGGCATGGATGGGGTCAAAATTAGTTTTCTGTTCTTATCACAGGACTGATGTTACTCCACATTAGTTCTTGAGAATGAGTGGCTGTATCAATAAGTTGCTTTTGTGAAAATATAGTTTGTACTTTGTGTCTACAGAAGATGATCTCAGATCAACTCAGCTGAAATGTTGCACATGTCCCTTTGTGAGATGGGTGGTAAAAACGTTTCACTCAAACAAAGAGAAAAAACATATTCCATGTATTTCTTTGAAGCCATAAAAATTTATTTACACAAAAGAGAAGCACATTTTTTTTTCATCCACTGGACAGAGGATGCTTGTACAGCTGCAGATACATTGGTAGAAATGAATCACAGGAAATATTTCACAAAAAATGAAATTCCCCAAATTAAGTCTCAACATCTACAAAATGTACACAGAAGCATTAAAATCATATATTCAGCACTGGCATTAATTCACACATTTGACATCAGAAAATTATTTTCAGAGGTCTAAGTTTTCCATACCATATCTGGGTTATTTATTTTCATGTGGATAAAAGTTATATGACATTTTCCAGGATAGCCAACTTTTGAAGACCAACAGGCCAAGTCACTTTCACACCAATCACATCCTTTATATCAAAATTGTCACTATCTCTGCCACTTTATTTATGATAGATCTTTACATTGTGTTTATATTCCAGAAACTATATCAGTCATCCATCATTCACATAATTTATAAGAGCTTTAGCAAATAAAAAACCTATATATTACACATGCTATGTTCACAAGTAGCAAAATGATTTATTAGCACCATGAATGCCTTGAACTGTACATTATTAAATTATGGAGGAAATAGAGAAGAACAAATAAACATACATAAAAATGAAAGTGGGATTGCTTGACAAAGAGTTATGGCAGGATATTTTTTAAAAAAAACAGGACCTGAAAGCTTGTGGCAATCATTGTAGTAGGACAGTGCTCTTTATCTGCATAATCCTTTCTTCCATAACTGTTATGTGGTATTTCAGCAACTAATAACTTTTCAGTTCATCTATCGCAACTTCAAAGTATAAGTTCATGAAACATTCATCTTCTCCATTCTGAAAGATAAGATGTTGATAACCATTAGCTGTCTGTGATCTAAGACTTCAGACACCGCTCTTCTCATGACATCCAAGTTAAAATTTATTGACACCTATTTGCACACTATTTCTAAAACCTTTTTCATTTTTTTAAAGTTGTCTTCAGTAGCAAAAAAAAAAAAAAACTGTTTGCATAGGTCATTTTCTTAAAAGTTAATTTAAAAGATGGAAGTAATTTCTCTGGCAAAAGTCACAATACATATAATTCTTATGTTTCTGATCCTCATGCTTTCCTGTAAAAGTACTCCTGATTGAGTTTGGGTTCATGAAAAGTGATACTTTCACTCATCGATTGTTCTAACATAAGTAATACAGAAACCGACAAGACATAACTGACACTGATTCACAAAACATTTACACTTTCGCAAAGTAAGTTACTATGCCAATGATACTTTAGATACACTTGTATGATTCTGCAAATCAATTTATCACTGTACAATTAGAAGCTCAGTTGCTGCCTCAAAGCAGCCCCCCGCCCATATCCTTACATTTATGTTGTTATCTATTAAGTCATTCTCAAGTTAAAAACATAAAAATGACCATTCTTTATAATTCAAACAAAAATACGAAACAAGACTTAGCGAAAGAGAAATTTTATAAAGAAGTTTATATAAAAACAACAATAAAAAAAATTATATATATTACCCGCTCTTATTTTTTAAGTAAGAATGTGTTGCAATGAAATAAAATTCATAAACATGAATGTCAGATGGTTTTAAAATTGAGTTTGAACCTGAAATTAGAAATTTGATTGTAATATTGTAAGTGTAACTTTATCCAGTTGAGGAGTTTCAGATGCTGCCATAATATGTTTGAAACAACTGAGAAGCAACATTATCTCATCAGCATAAAACCAGCAAGCTGCACTTAGCATATGAGATACTTAGGTGAAATTTGCAGCAAGGAACATGTACATGAAGATATCTCAATGTCATTTATGATGTACATACACAGTTATTTACAATTATGTCATCTGTATGGGCACAACTTCCAAAGTCAATTTGTCTTCAAGACAACTTTTTTTTATTTTTTTCTTATTTTTGTTTCTCTTACAAGTACTTGTTATTCAATTCAGAAAGACACCATTCTCTATTTTAGTCAATTTTCTTTTTTGTTTAGATTACACTCACAATCTATACCAGATGTGATATAACTTCAGCAGCCTTCCATAATGTCACTAACAAACTACAAGAATATATAATAACACATTGTCAGTCAAAAGAAATTTGAAGGTAAGGTTAAAAAATTTGATATCTTGTTGGACTTGTTTTGTCAAAATGACAATTTACATTAGTTACATGTTGGCAGAGGTCATATTCTTATTCTTAACTCACTCAATCCCCTGCCAAGATATCTTGGTTCCCAAGTTTCTTTCCTGCCTGTTTTGTTTTCTCTCGGCAAATTTTACTGGGTTATTATAACTGACCAATTTCTAGTAGAGGGATCATGGAATTAATAGCCTAGCTTCATTTTATCTGGAGAAAATGCGCGTTTTGTAAACTGAGTGAGGTTGGTCATTATGTTCAAATGCGGCAGGGCGACTAACACGATCAGCTGATCTCCACATGTAAACATGGAGTTAGATCTAAAGCTAGATCTAGTTGTGAAATCATCACTGATCTAGATCTATCTAAATAATTTTCATGGTTGTAAGAAAAGTGCTCTTTTTTGCGTGGATGTGCCAAAACAATAACAACCACATACTGTACTCCATACTGGACACATTTCAAATATTATATTCACTGTTATTTGAAGAAAAATGACCAGGATTGAGTTGAGTTAAATGTTAATTTCAATATGGTATTAAGTTTTCTGGCAAAAGCCATGTATGAAAAAAAAAAAGCTGAAATTGATACAGTCCTTTCATTTTCAGCTTATGGCTTCCATTTCAAATCAATCAAGGATGTCAACGACATTCATTTAGCATAATTATGAGAATCACCATCTAGTACTACACCAAAAATCTCTCTTGTCTAATTCTAAGTCTTACATAGATCTATAAATAAATTTACATAAAATTAGGAGACCAATCTGACTATTCCCACTATACATGAAATGAGGCAAGGTACTGCATACCTATATACAATTCATTAGACGGGAGCTTCCAGTTTTAATTTACATTGGTATCATTGATAATATTATATTTATACAGAGCACCTGAGAATTACACAAACTGCTCTTTAAATAAGAGATCCATCCAAGAAATTACAGGTTTAAACTGTCTTTTTAAAAAAATCTATTGATCAATGAAATGGATGGAGATTACAAAAATTATAGGACAGTCTTGTTTAACTTAATTGCCACCTTATGTACTGAAGCCTGATTAAAGGAACAAAAATATGATGGTCTGTGAATAAACTGTCTCTATTTTACAATTTCAGTCTGCTTAGCCATTCTTGCATAGCAGACAGATAGACCTGCTTATATATTTTGTCATACACATGTACTTATATAGGTCTCGCAACCAGTCAAAATGAGACGTATGTCGATTTTTCACCATATGGAGTTTTTGGTATCATGTGAAAGCTTATT
>JBCAUA010088596.1:0-10566 GCA_038406235.1 Peronia verruculata
GCCCACGTCTTCACGGGTGTAAAATTTCAAGGTTGGCTGGTCAGTTACAGCACTCCCGGGATCCATTTAGATTGATATAAGACATTGCGCTACCCTCTGTAGCCATAAATTTCTATATGGCCCTTACATAAGGTAAAGTCATTTACTATGGCACAATATGGCATGTGATAGATATACAGTGTAGATATTGCTATATTGTGTTGTCTTAATCTACTGGAATTGGATAAAGTGAAACAAAAAACAATGTAACAAATCTGGTATAATTTAGTACTGTGTCCTGCTGTGTGACACAGTATCATATTATTGAGAGGTATTAAAAAGATAGTGAATATGGTCTGAATGCATAAGCATAGCCTTGTGTGCTGTGTGGTGAAGGTAGACAGTGATGGGGGTGACAGTGAAGTTTACAAAGAAAATACAGGAATGTAAGTAGCAAATGGGCATTATGGTACAATATTTCATTGTTGTGCTGCATGTGGTAAAATGTAATATGTTTGATGTGGTATATGGTATAGTTTAAATTTGGATTGGTCTTAAAAATGTATGTTGTGATGTAGCCCGTCATGTGCCAATGAAAAGTGTGGCGCGGGGTACCATAACATGTGCAGGGTATAACAAGGTGTGATTTAGGGTACATTAAGGTGTGGTGTTTGGTATCATGATAAAGTGTGGTCTCAAGTACCATAAGGTGTGGTGTAGGATATCATAAGGTGTGGTGCAGGTACCATATGGTGTGGTAAGGGTATCATAACATGTGGTGCTGGAACCATAAAGCATGGTGCAGGGTATTGTAAGATGTGGTGCAGGGCATCATAAACTTGAGATGCAAGGTATCACAGGTGTAGTGCTATTTTCTATAGGGCGTGTACGATAGAAAAGTGAGCTGCAATGTATGGTGTTGCATGTCTCCCTAATGCAGCAGTAAAATTCAGTCTTGTGAAACATCATGAAGAAAGGGCAGATAGTAACAATATTCTTCTTCTTCCATCAGGACCCATTTACTACAATACCTGTGTTTGCTTAGCAACATGGTCTCTATAGCAACTTCCAAGGATGTTTGTGTCAACACCTGAAACGACAAAACTCTGAATGAATTGTCAGTGCTATATGTGAGTGCTTGCTGTGAGGTGTAAAGTGAACTCACTGTATAATTACACTGATCACAAATAACTCATATATTAAAATATGATCATGTAGTAATTGAGAATAACAGTTTCTGTTTGAAATATTTCACAGATTACAGTGGCATCCTGTAGATCATTGCCATACCTTTGGTGTTTTGTGACTATTCTTTTTAAATACTCTGAACATAGTGTCCCTACTGATTTTATTCGAGACATAGCCATGATCTAGTTCATCAAAAATCCTTCTTTTGAAGCAATCTCCTTCACATGCCCATCACTATTTTGCCCTTTTGTGAGGGTTTCACCAATTTTAAGCACTGGAATAAAAAAACAAATATACATGTACCTGTGTTTCCCACCATTCTTAGATCCAGATCCTATGCAGAACTTTTTTACATTCACCCAAATTTTAATCACCCTTACGTTTTTACATTCTTCATTCAAGACTTACAGTGTATTTGTTAAAAAATAGCTAAAAGTTTAGAGTATGCCATTAAAAAAAAAAAGGGGGGGGGGGGGAATTTTGAGAGTCAGCAGCCAGTAAAGTCATGAGGTGACAAGAAAAATTTTACCTTTCAAATGAAGTGGAAAACTTTAAAATTCCTGATACAGAGGGACATTGGAAGGGGGGGGGGGGGGGTTGTTCAGGGACATTTCCAAAAAAAAATGGATGTTACTGACAACAATATAACATTTGAGTTAAAGGGCCCAGAAGCAGATATTCTAAAAATTAGTTTTGAAACAAAAACAAAAAAAAAAGAAAATGAAAAAACACCTTGAATTGGTTGTCTCATTCATATATTTTGCCCAACTTCCATAAAAACATTGCAAGCATGCTGATTTTGAATTTGATAATACCCAAGTTGTATCCAGCATGTCATATCTCACGTAATTTGCTTCTTTCCTTACCTGAGGTTTCTTGGAATTGACCTGGGGCAGTAACAGACAGTGCCCATACTCCATGGGACTGACATTGACAATCAAAGTATGTTTTTCTTCTGTGGCCTCAGCAACAGGTGACTGAGCTTCAACTTCGCCATTTACCTAGTGATGAAAGGAAAATGATTTCTCAGTCATTCCAAGAAATAATTTGCACCGATAACTGAAGACAAAAAAGATGAGTTTCATCAAGATTTCACTGTAAATAACTATCTTTACGAAATTACACACACAGCCTTTCAGTAAATCTTCAACATATTATATGAGCCTATATCTCTACACATGCACAACAATGCTAGGCAAAGAATCAGAACCATCCCTACTCGTATTTATTATCGACCATCTAAGGAACTCTAGGAGAAAAGATGGTTAATAGCAAAATGAAATTTTAAACACTCATACTTTTCTCACATTTTAGAATAAATAATAACATATAATACTTATAAAATTTTCAACTTTTCAAAGTTGCAGACTGATCTAATGCCACAGCTGTGAGCAGAACAAAAAGTGTTTATGTTTTAGTATATAACTGACATTATTTTTTTAAAATCAATTTTCAGTCTGAATTTGTATTATATCCAGACCAACTATATACAAAAATAAGTAATCAAAAAGCATGCTGAGGAACATGCAGTTAGTTATTCATATGAATTTCACCTGTGAACTTTCAGATGGAGAAATATCACCATTCATTATTGATGTATCTCTATTAGCCGTGTGTCCATTGCCAATATCATTGCTCACTGCAGCAATTGTTCCATTGCTTTGCTTATGGCTAGACTCTCTATCTTTCCTAGCTGTCACATTTTTCAGATTGAAGATAATTTCCGCCTCATTGACCCAGGTAAAATTGAAAGTTTTGTCATTGAACGGTTGACTGACACTTGTGATCTCCTGAGGCTTTCTCCTTTCAGTGGCTCTCAATGTGTTCAGCTGAAAATAAAAACCGCAGGAGGACAATAACATTTTTCTAGCCATCAGCATTTAAATTATGAACTGTCCTGATGTTAAAACAAAGAAGCAATCTGTCTGAGATGCATCAACACTCTTAGCTTTAAAAAGTGAAAATGTCATATAATCTTCTATTTCTGTCCTGATTTGTACTGGAGCCAGCAAATATAGCTAACTGTTACAATGATCACTCTCTGAGTTTGTCCAAATATGCTGGGAAAGGCAACATTAAAATCAATGATAAAGGCAGAATTAACCTTCTGAAATATTTTTTTTGGTCATGTATATAATATATTTATAAGGCACATTATACCATGGTATAAATTTACAAGAGAGAATACTGCACTGAGTTATTTTTTATAGGAAATGTAATTTTTTTACCTGTCCCACATAGTGTTTGGGTCCTGGTAAAATTCTAGTGATGATATGGTCAATGTCATATCTGAAGACTCCTGCTGCCATGGCCAGGTCCCATCTTTTGTGCACTTCTTGGTCAAACTGGAACCACACAGAAAATTAAAATGATCTTACACAGCTCATTAGCATCTAAAGTTTTGAAATCAAATACATTCACAAAATAAACTAAATTCATCTGCATCCACATGAGACTTAATTTATGAGCATTAGTTGTTAATGGTCCCTCACTAGGAACATTGACCAGAGAAAAATAACAAAGGGAATGTTCTTAAAAGGATGGATTCTCAAGCAGATTTCAATGGATTCACCTCATCTGACCACTGGCTTCATGGTTTGTCCACAAAGGCCACTGACAGATTAACTCAAATAAAATTTAATCTACTCCCAGATTGCGTAACTCTACTGACTTAGGAGTAAGAATTAAAGATTAACTCTTATATAGAAATCTATTTATAATTTATTAAAATATAGAATCATCCTATATAGGCCCTGAAAATGTATTCTCACCCACCTTACTAAGTTGATCTGCATCTGTGTCCAACCATGGAGCTGTCTGTAAAATGAAGTCATCTTCTGTGTATTTATATGTGTAGATTTTTTCCTATGGAGGACACAGGATTGGAGTATAAAGAAAAATTATGCATAGAACTACAAAGGCAAACAATTGTCTAAAATCACCATTCTAGAGTTCAATCTTTATGGGAGACACAAAATATATCTGTAAAATGCAGTTTAACTTTAAGACAATGGATAATATGGAACACTTGATGACGAACATCAGCACTGACTAAATGATAACACATTCCACATTGACAAATCAATGACATCATATGTGTGTGGAATCCTGGGAAAATATATCTCATGGTGAAAATTTTTTATTTGAATTGAAATGATTTCCTCCAGCAGGCTAAACATGTCTCGCGGCCAGTCAAAATAAGGTGTATGTAGATTTTTCACCATTTGAGGTTTTTGGTATCATGTGAAAGCTTATTTCATACCCTTTCAGCTGGTGAAAAAAGTTCTGAGTTAGCTTTATTCTAGCCAGAGATACTGAAGTTTAAAGAGACAAAGGAGGACCCCTGGCAGTGACCGAAATTCTGAGAAAACCTAATTTAAATGAACATTGAACGTAAAAATCTACATACCCACCTCCCAAAAATCCCAATATTACTGAAGAAATATATATAAACCAAGGGTGAGACCAATACTGTCTTGTTCAGAAATGAGTGTACTTTTGATTTCTGCAATAGTAAAATGTCAATGTTTGAACCCCTCATCACATTCAAAGCCCGATTTCTCAGTTCTGGCCCAGCAACTTACGTCTCATTTCAACTGGCCGCAAGACATATAAGGAATCATTTTTTTCTTTTCTGTTTTTCTAAATACTTTCTTTAAATTACAGATTAATATCATTTTGCTTGTCCTCATGTCAAAGTTAATGGTCTTTACAACTTAAAATTTAAACACTTCCCATGACAGATACTTGCCTCAGACTTATTCATGATTGAACTCCGACTGGCTGATGAGGCAAAAGTACACTTTTGAGCCAATATCTGTAAACAACTCAATCTACAGTACCAATGTAGATAGCTGGTTTTTCTAATACTTGGCCACAGATATGGAGCTAAATATGACTGGCATTGGCAAGGACACGGAGACCAACTATATGGCCAGGTGTGCAAACTTGAAGAAGGGGACCTGGAGAAATACTGCAGCCCTGCTCTTGACAACTTGGGCCAAGGTATCCAATATGAGCTAGGGATAAGCTTGTTCTGAAACAATCAAAAGAAAATTTTGTAAAGAATATCAGTTTAAAATGGTCCATTATTTATAAAAGATCAAGAAAATATTTTTATAACTGTCACCTATAAATGACACTTTCATCCACATATTCATACAATCGTCAGCAGCTCCAAAACTGAGCAATGCTGACAATGCACATGATTCTTCATGAAGTTTAACAGTAGTCTATTCATCCAGTATCATCCTTCAGAGTTTCTTTTTTGTTTTTCTGTTGGCTGCTCCTTTATTTCCCACAATTGTATAGATCTATGTAATACAGTGAGTATGAAAGCACTATGTCCGCTAGTAATGTATTTCCACATGAAAACTTCTAGGTTTCAGATTTTGATCTACAATAAATTCAGCAAATCAGAAACAAATACAGTGGATGGCCAGACCATTTCTTATAATCAGGATCTGAACAACTCTTACAGGTCTATTAAATTGCTGAATTTGAGTTAAATGAAAATGCTATAAATGTCTACGTTCGTATCTTTGATATTTGCACTTTGGACTTTCCGACATTCGCATTTTTTTTTTAAAAAATATATATACAAACAGGCGGCTTGATGACAAAGATGAGGCGAAGATGATGCACATGATGAAATTGTCAGAATTCTGGCAATTAGTTAATTAGATCTACTCCGCAAGCTTGCATGCATAATTCTGCAACTTATCAACTCTGAAAGAAAGTCAGATTATAAGAAAAAACAACGAAAAGCAAAACAAAAAACCACAAAAACAGAAATGAGAGGAGGGGGGAAAGAGAACAAGAGAAATACATCCCTAGGGGCAGACTAAGCAGGGAGGTTTCTGACCAATGATGATTCAAACAGCAGGGACAAAACAGTAAATGGGCTGAAGCACTGAGATGACCAGATATGACGAGTGACCATTAGATAGCTCCCCTGCAGCAAAGAGAGAAATCTGTATGATCTTGGAGTGATCTTTCGCCATATGCACTAGGATGTCAGTGTATCATCTTAGAACCAGTGAACTTCTGACAATGTCACCTCAAACACAATATTATGCATGTTGCGTAATGACCTACATAGAGCGATTATGGAAGAAACTGTCGATGTCAAACTGTCTGACTAAAACAAACAGAACTAAACACATAAAGCTGGAAGAGATTAGTGGCCTCGTCTTCTAATGCGCGCCTTCGACAGTGGCAAAGGTCAAGGGTTTGTGAAGAAGAATTTAGTGAGACACGATGGGAGGGCCAAATATTAAAGTAAAAGACTCCGCGTAAGGTACCGTTGATGAAAAAAAAAAAAGGGGGGGGGGGGGGTGGCTCTGCGTTTTGGCCTCTGCTTCAAAATGAAAACACCTCACGTCGGTGAGGTTGCGGGCTCTGGCCGGGCTCGGCTCACAGATCCCCCATTGAGGGATGGAAGGATAAGAAGATCGAATCAAAAGACCTACAATTTCAGTGATTCAACGGTCAGCTGGCTTCCTCTGGGTAGAGAAGCCCGCCATATAGCGTTCTCGGATAAGGGCGAATATATTTCAGAGGTCCCGTGTATACGTTGCGTACGTCAAAGAACCATGGGCAGTTCAAAATTGATGAGAAAGTAGGGTACGTGACGCTGTCCGGGCAAAATTTCCAAATTCCTTTCTACCCACAAAAATTTTCACCTAAATCAGAAAGCTATTTTAAGCTGAGATAATCCTACAGTCTTAGGAGTGAAAGGCGTAAGAGAAACAAACAAAACAAATCGCCGATGAATGCTCAGAAATCCTGGAGTGAAGTTTAAGAAAAACCGGGTACGTTGCATAGTACTGGAGTGGTTGTTTCGCTTCTGAATAATCCTTTGTATCACAATAATTAAACAGAAGGAATGTGAACACAAAGCACAGTCCGTGGCCTTCGTTAACTAAGTTTGCTAAAGTTACAAAACGTGTCAGTGCAAGATAAAGATCTTGAAAAGAGTGAATGTATACGACATTTAACAGAATCAGGATTCTAAATTTAAGGAAAAGTCATTTTCAACTATATGTACTGACACAAAATTAACTCTTTGCATCTCAATATCACAAAATATGGTAAATAGCTCAAACTGACTAAACGTAAATGAACCTTAGGCACAAGAAGTGTAATCGGGCCTCACATCGACTTTCCATCAATGGTCAAGTCAAGCAACGCAAGCTGAAATGGTAAGGCCATGTCACTCGTTCCTCAGGCCTTGCTAAAACCATCATACAAGGCACTGTGCAGGGGGGGGGGGGGAACGAAGGAGAGGCAGACAGAGGAAGAGATGGGAGGACAACATCCAAGAATGGACAGCCATGGACCTGCGGGACACACTGAGGAAAACAACGGGCCGGGAGGAGTGGAGGAGATTCGTTGTTATCTTCAGAGGCGACCCAACGGATGACAGATTTATGGGAGCATGCGAGAGAGAAATGAAATTTTGAGCAGCTCAATTATAGTAGTAATTACAAAGTACAGACTTATACGGGCGATCAATATTCTGTCAACAGAATCGTCTCACTGTGGGTCACTGATAATGATGTTTGTGTTGGGATTCAAGGGCGCATCTGTACAATTATGGGCATATCGCGCCAAGTACGCTTGAATACGTAAACTATTTTTTAAAAAAAGGGTAAATATAAATTGGACGATCAAACGCTGTGAAAAAAAAAAAAACAACAACAACAAAAAAAAAAACAAAAAACAACAACAACAACAAATGAATAAATAAAATAAATTTATAATATATATATATAGATCTATGGATAGATATAGATATATAGATTATATATAGTCGACTACACCTGAGTCGAATCCTATTGAGTCAACTTTCAGATGAGTCGATCTTTTTTCTTGGAACGGGTCCCGGTGATTCTTTGCTTTACTAAATAGTAAAATCATACTGATGAATCGACGTCGACTCATCCGTGACCACTAATGAGTCGATCTCTTTCTCCTGTCCCCGTCCTTATAAGATCAAAGGAAAAAAAAAAAAAAGCAATGCTTGAGTCGATGTAACTAATCACAGCTTGCGCGGCACTTCATCTGAACACATTTTATTCTCCTCCCATCACGCAAGAGCGCGACTATAGACTAACTTGAACTGTCAAACTGATTCACTAGACAGGACTCAACCCTCCCTTAGTGCCCACGCACATACACCGTTACCGAACCCTCAGATTATGAATCCTTTGGGGCGCCTTGGAAGCTCTGTCAACCACCTTTTTCCAGTCCTCACGTCTCTCAGCCGCTCTCAGGGTGTCGTTCAGTACCATGTTTGTCCACTCTCGAATGTTGTCCTCCCATCTCTTCCTCCGTCTGCCTCTTCGTCTTCCTCCCCTCACTGTGCCTTGTAGGATTGTTGTAGCAAGCCTAGGTGTGCGGGTGACGTGCCTGTACCACTTCAGTTTGCGTTGTCTAACCATTGTTTGGAGGTCAGTGTAGGGCCCTATTTCGTTGCGGATGTACTTCGTTCGTGGTCTTTGTATGAGATGCCTAAGAGTCTTCGGAAGCACCTCATGTCTACAGCTCTTATTCTTCTCTCTAAATCCGCTGTGAGGGTCCATGATTCACAAGATTGACATAAACAGAGAACGCATTAACATAACACTCACAACACAATGGTGGTATGTTATTTTTTGACCACGGTTGTGGACAGCTGAGATAACCACCACTACAGGAGGTTGAAAAGTTACAAAGCCATAACACACTTTTTCACTAGGCTATTGCGGTCAAAATGAGAACAGTGAGATACTGCACCCTCCCCGCCCCGCCCGTAGATCAATACATAGCATGTAATGTAATGTTTATCATCTTGAAAAAGGCCTAGTATAGAGGTAATACATGTGCAGTGTTTCATAGCATGATGAGGTGGGAGGAGTGTTGGAGGGTGACGAAGCTGTGTGCGGCGGCGATCGTATAGAGTTGAAAATGAATGTTCAGGAGGCAGGGTTGGGAACATGACGGCCGATGACAACGAGTGTCAATAATATCATGGCTTACATTAAAATTATAAATTCAACCAAAAGCTAGGTCGATGTAATTGAAAATGAATGGACGAGATCAAATGTGATGCTCAATGAAAGAATGCGTAAGGGGAACTAGCCATTATAATACCGGACAATATGTCATTCCAAAGAAGTACGTATAGTAGTGCCTAGTTTTGTGGTCTTCAATGACATACGGATGAGCCGAACTACGGATGAGTCGATCACCCCCACCGGCATCGACTCATCCGTATTCCACTGTGATTCACTGATAATGAAACCGTGTCTTAGACTTAGTCTGCCATACTCTTTTAAAAAGTGCCATGGTTCTCGAAAGGATTTAGCGTCAAAATTTGTCTCTCTGTGATCCACTATACATGTAACTGCAAATTACACTAGAACGAGCCCTCGTGGGACCCACGGTATAATAGTAGATTCTTTGCTCCCACCTGCAGGCGGTGAAAGCTCGCCATTGGTGGGATGTCTCCCGTGGAATGTCATCCTCGACGTTCCAGGAGTGACACCTCTTCACTCTCTCTCTCTCTCTCCCTGCTCCCGTCTTGTCCCCCTCTCTTTCCTTTCTACCTCTTGACGTGTAAACGCTTTTTACCGTGTTGGCACAAGATAACCGTGATCGTGTTGATGTGCCATTAAACCCCAACAAACACATAACACAACAACGCATATACATGCAAGCAGGAACTATTTTGAGGCGCTACTCATGACCGTCCTCAATTTATTAAACAGATTCTGAGATTATTGTATGAAATACCATAAAATTATATAGAAGTATAACAAATTTCTATGTTTATGTGAAAACTGTTTTCCTTGAAAAAAAAAAAAATAATAATAATAATTACTCATCTACAGAGCCATATATTACCCCACCCACATTCTACAAACAGTACAACCATATATTTATCTCTCCATGTTTTCTGCAAGGCATTTGTCCAGTATTTTAAGTTGTATACCTTCTTTCATCTACATACGTATCTATAGATCACATTTATGAAAACCAGCAATAAGGCAAACACGAGCACAACATGCAGCATCGTCGTCGACTCAATCTTGTTTAAAACACTCCCCTCTCCCCCCTTCACCATTTTGCTGCCAATTTTCTTTTCATTTTGTAACATGCTCAGTCAGCTTCTCGCAGCATTCTTGATGATAACAACAATAATAATAAGTGATGCTGTTGTTGTTTTTCTTAAGCCTTTCAATCCTAAGAGATAGGATTATCTCGGCTTGTAGAAGCTGGCAATTTTGCTGAGAAATGTTGTGGGTAGAAATTTGGAATTTGGGAATTTTGTCCCAAAAGCGGCACTCAGGCCTACTCTTACATCGATTTTCAACTGCCAAGGGATCTTTAACGTGCGTAACGTACACACGGGAC
>JBCAUA010088607.1:0-24287 GCA_038406235.1 Peronia verruculata
AGATAGATAGATAGATAGATAGATAGATAGATAGATAGATAGATAGATAGATAGATAGATAGATAGATAGATAAGTGTACTTACATTGTGCAGTTTGTAGTACAGTCCGCAGGCGTTGCACACAGGATCTCCATTAGGGTTACGTCTCCACAGTGTTGTGGTCCCGGTGCCGCAGTTAGCACAGGTGGTCCCAGCCCGGCGGGCCGCACTCTGGAGAGACAAATACAAAGAGACACGGTTAAGTCGAAGGACGATAAGTGCCCAACAAACACGCATACGTCGATCTTACAAGTGCGAGAACTACTGAGTTCATAAACTAGCGGAGTAAATCTTTGTTGCGGTTTTCTTGCGGTTTGGGCGGTTATGACAAGGACTTATGAGGTCGTTGGACAATTTATGTCACGGTTATGTTGAAAGAAGACTTAAGATTTCACTCTTTATAGAAGTATGGTTCTGAGGCAGAAATGATCGTATGGAGGACATATAAAACGCTTAATGGTGAAAGCTATGCTAATGATCTTTGAGAAAATTGCAATAGTGTTGTTGTTTTGTTTTGTTGTTGTTTTTAGTATAAAACTGGAATGATGACATTGAAAATGGCAACAATAATCTATTCTGCTGCACGTTTTGGCGTCCGTGTTCGACCTGCGGTATACAAAACAATAACACCAGAGGAGTACCGATCATTTAGGATAACGTCATTTATCGCGTTTTATTTCTTGCAGTCATTTTGGATGGCATGTTCGCTGAGACTTGTAAGACAATGTGAAAGCAAATCATATCATCAATATTGTCGGAAGATGATTACCACTTTAGCTGCTCTTGTTTTAACCCTAGATAAACGCCAATTGAGAAACACTGTTAAGGCCTTAGTTTCTTTTGACTCCTTTATGATAACGTGGATACAAAATGGCGGCGATATTCAACTGAAGAATAAAACGGGAAACTATGCCTGTAGCCCTGGGATTCAATATCAACAGAATCCATGGCTTCTGAAAATAGAAACAAAAAATCAAAACAAAGTTGTTGTACTCCTTCTCGATCCCAAACTATTTCAGATTAGCGATCCACTTATCTTCTTGGCACGGCCGGTTACAACACCACTTCACCGGCTACTCAACCGTACGTGATCGATGCACGTTCATCCACGTGGTGCGCAAGCGAAGAAATGGCGCAAAACACATTCTGCACGTTCAGGCACCCCTGCTGAGCACAACGAAAAAAAAACTGCTCATTCTTTGGCGTGCATTTCGAGGCGGATGATTAACATAAGAACGGGTATTTAGATTTAATGAACATCCTCTACTTCAGCATAAATCAGTCAGAAACAAGCTGCTTACACACTGTAAAAGATGCTATGGGAGGAAGGGAGGTAGGGAGGCGGGGAGGGAGGGGGCGGGGAGCTTGTGAGAAGAATAACTTCATTCCCTCCCTTACTTCTTTTAACCTCTTTTTCAATCTCCGGGTGAAACTGGGCTATCAGTGAGTCATACCTGAGAAAGTAGGAGGGGCAAGATTTGGAAATGTGAAATGTATGCCGTGCGGATGTTGATGGATTTCTTTATCAATTAAGTCCGATAGACAAAGTTTATCATAAGAGGTTCAGAATGTATTTTTTTTTATAGACTTTGATAGGCTAGTACACTGTGGGATGAAAACAGTAAGTTTCGTTGAGCTGTGTGTGTGTGTGTGTGTGTGTGTGTGTGTGTGCGCGCGCGGGTGTGTGTGTGTGAGAGAGAGAGAGAGAGTGTGTGTTCTAACCACTGCATTCTGTTTTACTCGACAATCAAGTACTGTGTGGGTGAAAGAGTGCGTTTATGAAATAACTATAGGTTGATGAAACAGGGGAATGATTAGCACAATAATATAATATCAGTCACTTGTGTGTGATCATCTGTCTATATGACGTTCATCGGTTCCTCTCTTTCTCTGGTCGTTCTTAAGAAATCCACGTTATTACTAAATGTATCCCCGCCTCCCACCCCGCTCGTCCAGTGATTCAGTAGTCATTGTTCAATTTAGTCAGAGTCAAATTGTTGGTCTATTTCGGTCTCGTTTGCTGCGTACCTTTCCTATTCTTTTAATGTAAGCTTTTTACTTAATTATGCCTAAGAATATTTATTTAAAATAAGTAAAACTATAGCTATACAGAAATACCTTTCAGGATCTAAGCATTAGGTGCCTTTTAAATCTATTTATATCTCCATATATTACATGTATTTATCAGAAATTACAGTGCATTTTTTTTTTTTTTTAAGTTGAATGCACAAAGTGGTGAGAAAATAACCCTAGGACAGTTTTTGAAAGCGGATTATCCCGGAAATAGTCCGTTGGTGATAAAAAAGAAGAAATCAGATGCTACTCTGTAGCTTCATAATAGTCCAGTTCCTCTCGCTTAAGTCTCTACTAATGTGACATCTGGTCCTGACCGACAAATTGTAGATCTAACCATTAACCAGAAAGCTTGAGAGACATCTGAAATAATTAGCATTAAAATTATCAAGAAATAAGAGATTTGCTTAGATTTTGGACACTGCCACATATAAAAGCACATAAAAAGTTACTCAAATTTATGAGTCCTGAGCCCATTTAAAAACAAACACACAAACAAACAAAAAAGATTTCGTCGATTTTGAAGAGATCTGTACACATTGGTCTGGTTAAATCACAAGAAAAGAGATCAGAATTCACTCTAATTTTTCGTGATTTTACAGCTTGCTGGATGATGGTAAAGTCCAGAAATTTTAACTTTTTTTTTTTCTGTCAAGCATGAGTGAGTTCTCAAACTGACTCGCGGCAGAAAGGATTAGGAAAAAACAAATCCAAGTACTTGAATGATATGTCAACCGTGTTAACACTCACCAACATCATAACCTCTTAGTTCTCCACCACACCCCTTCCTTTTCTTCTTCTTCCTCTTCCACTTCAACCTCCCAGTCCTGCCCCATTTAGCGGAAAATACAAAACCCTTGTACCAAGCATTGGTTCCTGGGGTCCTTGCGCACCAGCATGCGCTGTCGTTTGGTGCGCAACGGGGCGCCACGCAAGGTGGTGCAGAGCAGTGCACGGCACAAAGGAAAACGCGTATGAGATCTTCAACTTTGAAATCAATACCTCGCCACTTGAAGTACTACAATGCTATTTACTATTACTACCAGCTATAACTTTGTATAACGCTCGAAGTAGAGTTCTATTGTTCCATTATGCAAAACGACATCTTTGAGCAGGCTAACTAGTTACCTACGCTTCCTTCTTTCTACCCTGCTCATTTATTTATTTTTTTTTTTTATCTGTATTATTCAGTGATTTGAAAAACATCTTTCTCATGTCTTATTTACATATGGGCTATCGTAAAAACCAATGGGGACTCCCGTGAAGTCTTGAGGCTGAGAATGGGCGCAGTGATGCGGGAAGTTCTATTGATTGCGCGCGTAGGCTGAGAGAGAACACGGTTCCCAAGCCTTCTCTCCCTTGATCTGGCCTCAGCATTGTGGTGATGGGATCCAAGCTGATTTTCCCAGACACCTAGCTGGGATCGTTTGACTGTTTGACGTGCATACATTTCTAAAATACTTTGGTAAAAGCCCCCTTTTTCACAGTTTACTTGTTTTGCTGTACAATGTCTGATAATCCAAATTTATATACACATTTTGATATCCTTTTATAACTCATAAACGCGTTGTCCGTTAAGCGTTGCAGTTTATCTCTATTTACTTTGATCAGCCTTTTAACGTGTGAATGTACCCACCGTGTTAGGCACAATATAGATCTAGCCGTCATCATGCTGATGTGCCGTTAACTCCAACACAAACAAACAAACAAACGTATTGGAAATGGATTCATAGGCACGTCTGCCTAAATACTGCTAGCCGATCATAAGCGTCTATCTAATCGTGGCGGATTCGTGCCTATAATAATATACACATATGGTTAGAACGACATTTAACATATTTAAAATATCCCGTTAGGGCTAGGATTAGGGCTGGGGATAGGATTAGAGTCTGGGTTTGGGTTTAGGGTGGGAGGTTAATGTTTGGGTGAGAGAAACGTTCAGCTTGAGAAAACATGGACAGTATGATATCACCTAGTTTTGAAAGATCTATAGGTACGGTATTACATGTATGGTGGTTATCTACCTGCAGTCTTAATTTTCCCATATTTTCAAAAGTAATGTTCTACGGTATTAAAAGACAATTTCTTGTATCCTTTTAATCTCCAAGATTTTGTCGTTGTTCTCTGAGTGTTCAACAACAAATCGCAAGGTTGATGCTGGATTTTTTTATTTTTTCCAACTGGAAATTTTCAGGGGAAAAACGTTTTGTCAAGGTCAAATTTGATTGGGTTGCCATGACATGATTAAATAACAAGCATGAATAAAATTTCAAGTGCGCCGAATTATACTAAGATAATGTTTATGTCTCTCAAGTGCAAACATCTACCAAGCATTCAACTAATAACGCAAAGCTTGCTTGTTGTTGTTGTTGTTGTTGTTGTTTTTTCTTGTTTTGGTTTCATAGGGGAATCCTTTCTTTGCCAACTTATGAATGTATGAATGTAGTTTGCATATTATATTCTGTGCTTAATCAAATGTGAATTGAATTTCTTTCTGAGGGCAAAATAAAGTTTATCTTATCTGATGAGAAGCAAAGAGAGTTGGGAAAATGGAGGCGATGTCACATAAAATATAGGGCGATACTTGCAGTGGACGAGACAGGAAGGGGTTTAAGGACGACAATTAAAGTATAAAATGTTTTCATGAAACAAATAAACAAGCGAAACCGTAGGTGATTTTACTTAGCATTTGATAAGATTTTTAAAGTACAACCACTTGAAATCAGCCATTGGCACTTTCGTTCCCCAGATGGCCTTCGCGATAACAGGGCGTCTCTAAAAAGGTCGTTACTTTGAAGGAGTTAAAGAGTCATGAACAATAGACATCCTGGTACAAAGAACTTTTTACTCAAATGAAAACACAAAACAACAGACAACATTAACGTCCTTGAGCAAGACGCCATTTTTGCCACAGTTTAAGTATTTTTCAAACTATTTAAATAAAACTTGCCACAATAGTAGAAAACAGCTTTTTAATTCACTTCAAGCTCTTTTAATTTTCTTCGGCATGTGTATAAACTACAGGTCGCAAAACTAAATTCTTACTTCAGCTTTCTCGAAGCAGAAGTTTTCCATGGCAGATAATGCATTTTGTCCAATACTTTAGAACAGGATAGTAGCTTATGCTGGGTCAGCCGCCCACTGCTGACAACTCAGAGACAATGGACGCATTTTCTGAGCACATTAGACCTATTCTCGAGTGGTCTGAAAGTCAAGTATGCTCCAAAAGCCGCATCAGGCTGATGTTTATATTACATGTCTATCAGATTATTATTTTCAGTATTACTATGTTATTTATCCAGACTGAAGATTGATGTATCGTATAAAGCATGTTAATTATTTCAGCATTATTATTATTATCGTTTCATTTAGATATCTAGATTAAACTTGACCATTAGCAATGTGGAATCATTACTAGTAGCCACTAATAAAAAAAAAAAAAAAGGACAAAAATAGCATCAATAAAATGGCGCCATGCCACGGACTCGGTGAGTTCAATTTTCAGTGTTTTGTCAGCTATTGATGACGAAGATAACAAAGATTTCTAGCTCTCGAGTAGGCGCCATGTTTTAATGGCTGCATCCCGTACTCGAAGAATCAACAGGAAGTGACGTCAGGGCACTTATTATTGGCGCAGAATTTTAATCACACACACGCACACACACACTTTTCTCCAGACATGCGCACACAGTCACACACACTAATACACATACACACGAAGGCACTCTTTTGTATTGGGAAATAACTAAGAGCTCAACGTGACATCATTTCCGGTTCTGAGAAAGAACAATTCAAGAAGCTTTTAGCTTTGTGTTGAAGGACTCGTGTTGTACATGCCCATTTTTGTTCAAAACACAATAGATAAAACAGGACATGACAAACTAAACAGCCAGCCCTACAGAGGAAAGATCGGAAATTACAAAACTGCCTCCCCCCCCCCCTCTTTCCCCTCCACCCACCTCTCCGATCCTTAACTCTTTCAGTGCCTAGTTATCTGAACATTCATTTTGCTGTCTATCTGAGTTAAAATTGCTGACTTTTCAGAGACTTTAAAAAAAGCCTCAATTTTGGGGTTCCTTAGTGTTTGCGATTTCAATATGCCCAAGTCGAGATATTACATCTAGGAATTTGAACCGGTTTTTAAATCTTCTGAGGAATATGTACCCGGTAGTCAAAGGGTCAACCCATCCAGAATAGACCTAACATGGCTTTGTATTGTAATATTGTAATAGTAGTGTCATTGTTCTGTACGCTGCAGATTTGCATGCCTAGCGGTTGGTCTGTATCAGTGATTGTTTATTTGTCTGTTCGTGTGTTTGTCAACGTACTCTATCAGAATATTAGCCGTCCCAGGTTATTAATTGGTTTTGTGCAGTGCCTGCTAATTGCTGATCACAATCGATAAAAAGTTTCCTGTGGATTTTGGTTTAGTTTTATTGCTATAGTGAGTAAACAGAATGCTTGATGTAAAAAGAAATACGTGTCAAACTCTGCATAAATCTTCTGTTATTTATAGCTCAAGACCAGTGTAACATGGTGAGCGTTTTCACTAATTAAAAAATATGAAACCAGTTTCATAAAAATGATGGATTCTGTCCGTCAATGGCACACCTGATGAAGAACCTAGAGCTCCATAAAACTGGTGTCAGGTATACTAGTCTCGATACTTCGCATGGCAGTTTGCAGATTTTTTTTTTTTATTTTTTAAACAACACTGTCTCTACTCACGATCTTCCTCCACGCTTTCTACTCACGGGGAGCGCGCGTGCATCCTGCGTGTTGTGTAAAGTTAATGATGCAGATCGGCGTGCAAACATCTCTTGTCTCTTTCTCTCTCTCCCTCTATTTTCATCCCTCTCCTTTTCTCTCTGTCTCTCTCTCTCTCTCTCTCTCACTATCTCAGCGGGTGTCATACCTTCCGTTGTGTGTTCCTGAGTACTCATACTTTAGTGAAAAGAGCAAAACGTTAGTGGGGTTAGAAGGGAGGGGGAGGGGGGGGGTGAGGGGGGAGTTGCTGTCTGAAACAATAGGACGTGCAATTTGCTGATGAGCCACGTGACCTGCCCCGACATATTTCCTGTCTGTATATGGACAAATTTTGGGAAACAATGAGCAACATTAATATAGGTCAGCGCGCGCGTGGGTGTGAGTGTATGCATGTGTGTGAATGTGTGTGAGTGAGTGAGTAAGTGAGTCTGCCATGGTAGATCCCAGAGGGACTTGTGACAGGCGGCCCGTGGTTTTTTGTTAATGGAAGACTGAGGTAGTCCTGCGGTGGTACAAGAGCTGGAGGGAATGTATGGGTGGACGGATGAGTGGATGGATGGATGGATGGATGGATGGATGGATGGATGGATGGATGGACGAGTGGATGGATAGACGAACAGACGGATGAATAGATGGATAGACGGATGAATGAATGGATGGATGGATGGATGGATGGGTGAATGGATGGACGGATGGATGAGCAGACGGATGAATAGATGAATGGATAGATGGATGGATGGATGGATGGATGAATGGATGGATGGATGGATGGATGGATGGGCGAACAAAATTGGATGGATGAATGGATTAATGGATGGATGGATGGATGGTCGATGAACAGACTGATGAATGGATGGATGGATGAACGTGGTGTAGGTGGAACAAGGGAGGAAGGAATGAACGGAGGAATCCATTGATTTGTGAACGGGCGGTTGAAGAATCGGTAGAAGAAAGGATGGGTGGATGGACAAATGGACAGGCGAGAGAACGGGAAGATAAAAGAGGCTATCAGTATCCACGGATATCCCAGCACACAGAGGAAAACGACAGCAATGAAACTCGAGGTCCTATGAACCATACTGTCACCCAGACTTCGGGTCCCGCCTCTTCACTCCGCCCCTGTCCACCCCACAGAAACATGAGCCCCTTGCTAAGTCACCTGCACGGAGATACCCGGACTTCAAAGGCGGACACTGTCTCTTCTTGACTGATAACACCCGTGGGCCGATGGTTA
The DNA here is from genome assembly GCA_038406235.1 of Peronia verruculata. NCBI lineage: Eukaryota > Metazoa > Mollusca > Gastropoda > Systellommatophora > Onchidiidae > Peronia > Peronia verruculata. The sequence continues at coordinate 8,114 of JBCAUA010088607.1, forward strand.
GAAGAAAACCATAATAACGATCAACATGGTCAAACGTGACAGGAAAGGGCAGTTTCAATAAGAAATAAGGGTGTTGTTGATGTTAATGATGCTGATATATATAAAAAGATTATGAAAGTAGTTATGACAGTTCCAAACTTTCTAAAGCTGCAAATCTTGTTAAAGATGGCAAATACATCAATAAGGGTCCTAAATTTTGAAATGTCGTTCTATTCTGTCCCTCAATTCCCGCTTTCTTTTCTTCCCTCTCCCTCTCTCTCTCTCTCTCTCTTTCTCTCTCTGCCACTCTTACTCCATCTAAGAATAACAATTGTTTCTTTGTGTCTTCTGTGGTATGTTTTACACATTTTTTTTTTCTCTTCACCATAATCATGTGACTTCACTGGCATTGATATTGCAGGAACAAAGACGATAAAGTCATTGCTAAATGCTATAATCTTTCTCCAGGACAACTTTACTGACTGCCTGAAACTGCAACTAACAAGGGTCTCAATCATAATTCACGAGATGTAAGTGACCACGCTAATCTTTCACATTTGCTACTCCCAGGGTTCACCCTCTATCCCTTCGCTGTCTTAAATCCACCCTCCTCCAAGATCTCAAACTGACCCCCGTCCACCTCAGGGTGTTAAGTTCCCAGCCTCGTTTGCTCCGACCGGTTCGTCTTCATCCTCTGGCCCTCTCATTATGGAGCCATAACGGCAGCCTCTCCTTGGATCAAACTGGACCTTCCCTTTGTCCGTAATTGCAATATCCATGTTACCTTTGAAATCCTGTCCCCTAAACCAACTAACTTCTCTACCCCTCCCTCCCCCCCCCCCCCCACAAAAAAAAAAGACGTTTACCATTTGAGCCATATCCGTGGCGATACGGGATGGCTGGAAAATTTTGACTTCGGTATGATTTGGCGTGGATTTTGCCTGTAGCGTGTAAGTAACATTCAATGACCATGTTGAGTTTCTAGTCTTTGATTTTGTCAACGATCGTGCAAAACAGTAAGGTGATAACATTGTAACAGTCGCTAAGTACGTTTCGTTCGATCGTGTGGCTGTTTATGAGAGTAGTTTCATTGCTGTTTTTGTAAACATGCTGTTACATTCCGTCATAGTTTGTTTTCTGTGCATCTGTGTAGGGTCCATGTGATATGTTAGTTCTTTTTGTTTGTCAGTTTTTGTTTTCCCAGAATGACGCAGCGTCCACTCCTAGCCAAACCTCTGTTCCAAGAATTTGTCTGCATTGTCTTCTCTCCTTCCAGGTAAATCTATCAAAACTCATAAGTACTTTGCATCTTCCTCGTGACCCCCATTCTTTCTACTCCCTTTCTCCTCATCACCGTGGCTCCTCTCTCCGTCTTTACTCATCTTGCCTTCACTTTCCTCTATCATTCCAGCCCTCCTTCCCTTTTCTTCACCCTCCGCTCTCTGAACTTCCAGTAATTTCCCAGACAAAAAATACGTACGTGTATCTATATAATCAGCTCCAGTTGACAGCCTCCTCTACGGAGGAATTTCCTTATTGCATTTTGCCCCTGTGACATCTCCTCTCTCTCTCTTTCTTTTTTTTTTTTTTTTTCCTCTCCCTTCTAGATGACTTGAGAGTTGTACATGATTACGTACATATTCTGAATTACTCTCCCTCTCTCACCACTTTCAATTACTTCCCTTCCCTCCCTACCTCGTAATTACTCCCCCTTTCTTTTTCTCTTGTCGATTCTGATAAACGGTTATAAAACTGTCACACTCGGGAGAAAAAAAAAAAAAAAGATTTAATTTGAAACGCCCCAGTTCTATAGCTACCTGTTGCTTTCACCCATTTCTATGACCGATGAGGCCATCAAGAAGAAATATAAATTGGCGCAACTCATATCGTTGTGAGCGTGGCGTGGACATACCCAGGGTTCTGTCTCACAGGAGGACCCCGAAGGTTTTCACCAAGCTGCCCTCAGTACCCTCGCCATTATCTCTTATCTACCAGCCTCGCCGACAGACAGTTTAATGAAAACGTTAGGGGGAGGGGAGAAGAGATGTTTATCGCCAATACCTCGCTGTACTCCGCAACCTCCACAATCAATCATAGCCCACAATCATTTCCTACAATCATTCATTGCTTGCTTCTTCCGCCTTGGTCTCTGTATCAGAGCCATCGGGGTGATTCAAACGGGACAAGCTTTTTATCTTTCTTCCTTTCTTATTTTCTTTCTTTCTTTCTTTTTATTATCGTTATCACATTTTGGTCCGATTGTATGCCTGTGAGAGTGTGTGGATGTTTCTTTATGACCATTTATGTACTTATGCTATTTATATCGTCTGAGATGCATTCTGCAAACAGTTGCATATCTGAATACCAGTTGTTCAGAATTGTGATATGAATGAAGAGAAATCTGAAGATAAAAAGACCCCTTTGTGCGGAAAATATGTATAATCTTTCACCATGAGTCCGAACAAAGTTGATGTTTTGGTTATAATAATGATATCAAGCGGAGCTTACATCTCGGATTGGGGATTGACCGAATCAGTATGATATTGATGATGATGATGTTGATGATGATGGTGATGATGATGTTGATGATGATGATGATGATGATGATCAGTTGCCGGGAAAAAAGCCACAAGTTTCGGAAACTTGTCCAGTGACACCAGTCTATTCAGTTGTTCACATGTCGAGTGCTATAAACTGCTATTTGTTCATTTTAAATATTTGAATGTGAGTTTCAGATAGACTGAGATATTTTCATAAAATGATGATGATGTTGAGGACGAGGATGCCTTGACCAAGAGGCCAACAAGTTCGAACAGTTGGCCTTGCAGCGATTTTCATCAACTTGAATGTACAGCTGTATTCATTTCTGTGTATTTGGTTATGTTTCTTCTTTTGAATGCATTAGTTTGACTTCTGAGTGATAGTCCATGTCTTGAATTTCAAGATAGTTCTATAAAATGATGATGTCGAAAATGAACATTAATTTACTTTGTTGCCCTGAATAAGAATCAAGTTGACTCGAAAATTTGGCCTAGCATTACTGTTAACATCAATATCATATTCTTTAAGTGTTATTTGCTTTTTTAAAATTGTTGAAGTAGTTGTCAGTTAGACAGTCTACTTACATGTTATAAAATGCAAATAATGAACATGATGTTTTGTGCGAGCAAAGAGGAGGAAGGGCATAAAGAGACGGGCTGAATTCAAAGTTGAGAAGTTTCTACACCTAACACCTCTCAGTTCTATTTTCAATTTCTCTATTTGAGCGCTGATATTATATTTTTTACTCATTCCTGTAGACTTAAGCACGCAGGTTTGTAAGTAAATGCGTGAAAAGTAAATCTAGAAAACTTTCTGCAAGCAAAACAAATTAAAATAAATTCAAACAGCCATTCAACTTCGTTGGAACTCCTGTATTTGCGAAAGATAAATATTAATTTTAAACCCATATAAAATGCCTCTTTCGCATATTCGAAAAAGCTGACTGGGATTTTTGGGGTGTGTTTGATGTAAAAACAACATTTCACACGTTTGTAAGTGCGCGAGTCACCGTTGAATGACCTGCTAAGTGCAGGCATTTAACTGCAGATCAAGTTCGAGGAAAACCCAGAATATCAGCTTTTCACCTGGAAGTCAAAGGCGGTCGAAGTTTATCCACAAATGGTGTAAATTTAAACTTTGAACAGACACCCAAGACGTCTTCAATCAATGAGGCCCATCTTTCAATGATCGCCTTGCACATTAACAACCCTTTTCCTTACCCAGTCTTCTCAATAGCCCTGTTTGCGTTTTGCCCGAATTCGAGCTAGGCGAATTGTGTGCGTTCTTAGTCTATTCTCATTACACTTGTCGCCATGGCTTTTTTTTTTGTGTGTGTGTGTGTGTGTGTGTGTGTGTGCAGCAGAAAACTATTTGCATGCCATGTCAATTCCCCTTTGTATCCCCAAGTGACGTTGGCACCACCAGATAGTCTACACAGTGTTCCCGATAACCATCACAAGCTCTTACTCTCTTGTTGAACCGAGATGACTTATACCGCTTTGATGTACATGCGATACCACATGGGAGGTCTAGGTATATATAGACAGACTAAGAAAAAGAGAGAAAAAAAAAGAAGGAGAAGAAATAGATCTAGTAGAAAAATGGGTGAAAAAAAAAAAAGGGCCTGAAAGAGATTGATAAAAGGCAGGTATTTTTACAAGTCAGAGTCCATTGAATGGCTTGGAGGTGAATATGTTGGAGGAAAAGAAAGTGAAAGAACGAGAACAACGAGTACAAAAATAGAGTCTGAAACAGAAGGAAAAGAGGCATTTATTGTTTATTACTGGGAGACTTCAGAATAGGTTGAAAGACTTGGAGAGAACGAGCTACGATATGTCAAATTAATGCGAATGAAAAGAAGATGAAGGAGAAGAAGTAGAGGAAGAAAAAGAAGAAGAAGAAAAAGAAGAAGGCAGAAAAGAAGAAAACGGGGAGAAAAAAAAAAGAAGAAGAGAGAAAAAAAAAAAGAAACGTCTCTAACGAGGGGGGGAGGGGAGGGGGGGGTATTTCCTTATCACGAGAAGACCTCTGCATCCAGTGAATGATTAGCTAGATGACGAGGCACGATAGGTGTAGAACTCAACACAGAAGACATTTTCGGCTCTTGTTATGACGAAATGTTTGTCATTTTTCACCAAATGAGCGGCCGGCGGCATCCAAGGCACGGTTCCTTCGGATGGAACCTGCAGGGAAAACACAATCCTCTTCTCTCCACTAGAGATGCAAATTGGAAGGCATAACCTTGAATTTTTGTGGGTGGAAAAAAAAAGAAAGAAAGAAATGAAGAAAGACAGAAGGAAAGAAAAAAGAGTAAGGTGAAGACAAAGAAAGAAACAGGGAGAAAGAATGAATATTAAAAGCTATGAGTTTGGGAAAGAAAGAAATGGAAAAGAGAAAGAAAAAGAAAGAAAGAAATGAAGAAAAAGTGAAGGAAAAAGAAGGAAAGAAGAAAGAGAAAGAAAATGAGAAAGAAAGCAGGAAGGAAGAAAAAGAAAAAAGAAAGTAAAAAAGAGAGAAGGGAGGAAGGAAAGAAATAAGAAAAAGGAAGAAGAAAGAAAAAAGAAAGAAAGAAAAAAACAAATAAAGAATACAGAGTGGCATTGTTTTATGTTCAAAAGATTCAGTCTATGCCAACGAAATTTCTCATCTTCAGTGAATTCGGAAGTGGGCTAATTAGATTATCTAACACACTAAGAGAAAAAAAAATGCCTTTGCGCTATAAAACTGTTGTAAATAGTTTTGTTGCTGTGGTTTACCTTCTTGTGTTTTGTAATCTGTATTGTTTGGGCATATTCATAGACAAAACGAGAGTATGCCAAAACAGGGGAATCTCGTCATGAGAGAACAAAAGGAATTTAGATTTAAGACACAGGTCCAGACTTCTAGAGAGCATTCAGCTCGAACAACAACAGTCATTCACGACAAGACAGGAGCTATCACAAACAATTAGTATGTATGATTGCCTGGTACGATTTTCGTCGCTTATACGCTCTCCATACCGACAGTATTAACAAAGTTTAACAAAGGTTTGTCGTTAACAGGTTTAACAAAGGTTTGTCGTTAACAAAGTTTATTATGTCAATGCTGCTCAAAGGCAGGACCGCTTTAATTTGTGGATGATAATATAGAAAAGGACATTCTGAATTAGGAGCGTACAAATTACGAAACAGTTATAAATCATCTTGATGCGTAAAGTTTTTTTGTTTTTTTTCCAAAAGACAACCTCTCCCTCTCTCTCTCTCTCTCTCTTTCTCTCTCTCTCCCTCTCTCTAGCCTCTCTTTGTCTCTCTCCTCGCTCTATATCGGATTGTCTGTCTGTTGGTCCCTCTCTTTCTCTCTCTCCCTTCTCTCTCGATACGTGTATAGTCATCACTACTGAGTTTGGGAATCCTCAACTGAACCAATATATCAGGCCTGATAAGAACTCCGACAGAACATGAGTACATGTACTGAAGTTAAAAGTGTATGAGGAAGCCAGAGCAGGCTTTATCTAAATAATCAACTATTTGATTCCGAGAAATATTAATTCCGAAAGCAGTTTTCGCTCCCTGAGTTTGATTTCAAGTCGATTAGATTTTAACAGATTCTCTTCTCCTTGCTTTTCCTATAGCCGTGTGATGGTTAGAACATTCACTGATGACATCCACAACCATCGATAGATTCCGCCATTGGTCACAATCATGCAGGGTCTGTGATTCTGCCAAGGTGAGGCCTGTCTGCTCTTTCATTTTGATAGTTTATTAAAAAAGGAAATCAATAGTTGTGGTTTTAAAAAATCTCTCTCGATTCTGCTGGTCGTTCGATTTTATTATTTTTTTTCCCAAGACAAAACACATTTCTGTATGAAAGGGAATATCCATTTAAATACATATATGTACATTTCAGTACATGATTAAATCATTGGTTTCACACTGAGGAAACAATAAGATATAATTAAATTTTATTATAACAACATGGTGAGAGGGTTAACTACATGCTTTACATAGAATGGAAATCAAAAAAGAGTTTGCAACACCAGAGTACAAGAAATGTATCAGTTAAAGGGGTTAACAATCTGATTGCGTTGTTACAGCTGAGCTCCACAGACAAGCCGAGTGGAAATTGCAATCCACTAGGGGGCTTGGACCGCATTGACAGTACCGGGACACCAAAGGTTAACTGGGGAGTTTTTGTTTGTGTGTGTGTGTTGTTTTGTCTTTTGTGCTTTATCATTTTTTGAGTTGTATCAAAGGGCAGGCCATAAGTGCTCAGGTGCAAACAGGGACTGCTGCAAGGCTGAGAGCGAACGAACCAGTCGGGTGTTGCGTTTGCCCTCCCATAAAAAGTGCAGTTGAAACATGCAGTTCACACGCGGCTTGGGGTCATGCATGAGGGATTCGGATATTGGGATCGGAGGGGTAAAGCCCAGGCTGATTGAGGGAGGGAGGGAGAGGGATGTGAGGGGAAGGAGGAGGCAGAGAGAGAGAGAGAACGAGCTAAGAATGGAGGAGAGAGAGAAGGGCGATAGATGGATGGGACGCGGAGGAGGGGAAGAGGTGAAAGAGAGGAAAGGAGAGGGTAAGATGGCGGGATAGAGGATAGGAGAGAGGGAGGGGATGGTGGAGAGGGGAGAGAATGGTGAGGGCATGGGAAGTGAGAAAGAAAGAGAGAGAGAGAGAGAGATGAGAGGAAAAGTTAGGGAGGGTTTAGAAAGAAAAAGGAGAGAGATGAAAGATACTATAAGGGATGCATAGAAGGCAAGGAGAGAGACCGTGATGGGGAGACAAAGAGGGGGGAAGTAGGAATAAACCGGAGAGATAGAAGATGAATAAGGGATGACATGAGAGAAGAGGACTTGTGAATGAGGGATGGAGAGAAGAGAGGATAAGAGAGACATGAGTGACAGTGGATGAGAAGGAAAGAGGAAGGAATGGGTGATGAGAGGGAGGGGAAAGGCGATTAGAGAGAAAGGAGAGAGAGAGAGGGATAGTGGAAAGAGGGGGGGGGGAGGGGGAAGAAAAGGCCTCCGGAGAAAGAGGGAATGAGTGAGTGAGAGAAAAAGGAAAAATCAGGATGGAGAGAGTCAGAAAAAGACATGGGATTGGATGAAGAGGACAGAGGCTGTGAACCCGAACGGCCAAACGCACGGTTGACTGTACATGTACTACACCATGGCCACGATCACTCAGACAGAACCAAACTCAACTGAACAGATGCAAACACAAATTGAAAAGAACGCCGAGCAAATGAAAGTAGAGGGAGGGTCCCAAGAAAGATGTATCTCAGAAACTGAAAAGATTGAATAAGCAATCTGTTTACTAGGTCTTTGTATCAATATCCAAATGCGGTATCGGCCAGTCTCTGTATTAGGTAGCACAAGACGACACAAAATAAAACAAAGATAAGCTAAGATAAAGAAAAGATAAAGATAGATAAGATGAATATATGATAAGACAAGATAAGCTAAGCTAAAATAAGCTCAAGATAGGATAAGATAAAGATAAGATAAGACAAAGATAAGACAGGATAAAATAAAGATAGGATAAGATAAGATGGGATAAGATAAAGAAAAGATAAAGATAGGATAAGATAAAGATAAGATAAAGATAGGATAAGATAAAGATAAGATAAAGATTGGATAAGATAAAGACAGGATGAGACAAGATAAAAATAGAATATGACAGGATGGAGAAAGGATAAGATAAAGATGAAAACATCATAGTAAAAGATACGATAGCTTAGATAAGATAAAATAGGTAAAATAAACGTTACATCAAAAGAAATTCCCCCCACGGTTGATGGGACATAATTTATGCATGTAAGACATATTCCCACGCATACACATACATACATACATAGACCCACTGCAGATATATTCAATACCTAGAAAACAGAACCAATAAAAAATCTCAGTCGATTTGTCACACACCCACTCAAATTATTACATGCCGTTGCGCAGTGTATTTACTTTTTTTTTTTTAAAACGATTGCAGCTTCTTTAACGCACATAGCACTTGCAATACAAGTCATGTCTTTATCCTGATAAATCCCATTTCAAACTGATATATAAATCTTAAAAAATAATAATAATAAAATTTGTTCTTTAAAATCCCATTTCAAGATTATATATAAATAAATATAAACTAAAAACAAGTCTAACATAACGATTCGAATGTTCATACACAAGTTGACAAATTTTTCAGCCTTAATAACTTCTTAAGAGCACAGAATTAGCTACACTGCAAGCTATTTTATGTACTGGACAAAAGCCATGAAGTTTGTTATCACTCGTAAAACTTATTCAACCGTGCCTAGACGCAATATAGATCTAGCCGGGATTATACCGATATGCTGTTAAATCCCCAACACACCAAATCCAACAATTAAAAAACGAACAAAAATAACAACACATTGGTTGAAAAAATCATGTGGTGGCCGTTTTCTCACTCAACAAACCAAACTTCACAAAGCCTAAAAAGTTTTCCAACTCTAAAATTTAAAAAAAAAAAAAAAAAGTCTTCTGTTCTTGAATTCGCTCAGAAATTTCTGGTGTGGCCGCACCCTTTCAATGAATCTAGTCTGAGTATTGTTGAGAATGCGATGTTTGTTTCGTTTACATAAACATATTTTCTTGGGAGTTGTTTTTTAAGGAGTGCAAAGAAATCCCAGAAGAAGGCATAAAACCCGGCGCTGATTATGATGCCTAAGGGGCGGGGTTCCTGCGGGAGAAAGTTATTAGCGTGACCTCTGAACTGCTAGGGAATTTGGGTTGATGGTCGAGGTGTTGGCGAAAATGTTTCAAGCTGATCTCTTATACCTTATAACCCCTCTGTTTCAAAACTTTTGCAACAGTTGGTCTTTCCATCCTCTCTCCCTCTCTCTCTCTCTCTCTTTCCTCTCTCTCTCTCTGTCTCTCTCTCTCTCTCTGTCCTCTCTCTCTCTGAAAGTGTGGTTTCGAAATCAATATCAGCTTTTTCATCTTCCCCGTGTTCCTATCGCTAACACCCTCCACGGGGGCCCGGGGTATATAAGTAGGTTCTTTGCTCCCACCTACAGGCGGTGAAAGCCTGCTATCGGTGGGGTGTCTAAATAAGATTTAAAAAAAAAAAAAGTATCGCGAAAACAAGATTTAAGAAAACAAACAACAGGAAAGACAATTTGGCTCGGTATTGCTCATCCATCAATGTGCTCTGAAAAACTTCCACCTTGAAGTATGTAATATCTCGGTTGATCTTCACCTTGAAAAGGTTAACGTGCACTGGCAGTTTCAGAGATGTTATTCCATGTAGCTTTAGAAAATCTTGGCCTGGGGACAAAAGGGCTTATCAGAGAATTTTATAGCCTTGTGTCTGTCTACTGGCTGTGAGGCATGATGCACTGGTATGAAGGCAAACCTGAGGAGAACGGACCTGATCTACTATGACAAAATGTCCACTTTTTTCCCCAGCATAGTTTATTTATTCCCACAGGTTGTCAGATATAATTTTCCTCATTTTTAATGTCAGGGGCCGGTCTGGATTATTGTACTTTTCATAATGATGAACTGCTTGCCAAGAAATGCATAAATTATCACAGTAACCAGGACCTATTGCATATCGCCAACAAGCCAAATCTCTCTCTTTTTTTTAATATTGTTAAATATATATAAATATTGGCATGCCAGCATTTTTTTTTTTTTCCTCTGATATTACAGGCTTTAATGGGTAGCCGATATAGAAAGCGAATGATGATATTGTTTCGATTAACAAAATTTAGAGAAACACACAGCATAGGTTTGTATGCTTGCAGGAAGCTGAGAACGTTCATGATGAGCTTCTTTTTTGGGTCTGTCGGGGTAATAATAGATTTAGAGCGTGCACATTATACGGAGATAATAGTTATTTAAATGTAGTCATTATTAACACTAGTATTCTTTGGGTTCTAAGACAACCTATGACACCACCTTCATCTTGTACAGTTTTGTTTACGTTCTTATGTACAGTGAGATCGTTAAAATCAAGCTCGATTTTCATCAAACAGAGCAATTTCAAAGAACATCCATTTTATGGAAGTGCGTTACCAGAGGTGTATCAAAGAGAAACCGTTCTTGTGGGTTTGGCTATAATGTGTGGACATGATATCATTATAGGGCGAAAGGAGAAAAGACGTTACATCATCGGAGCCTCTTCCTGTCCCTTCCGGCTAGAACTGTTTTCTGTTTGGTTTGTTACATGATATGCTTGAAAAGCCCACAAAAAGCAAAGATACTCGGGGAAAAACGCCGTTTTCTTGAGAGTTTTCCTGTGTCTAGATAAATTCAGATTTAATTTTTTTTGTTTTTTTGTTAAGAACTTCGTTTCAGACATACAGTGAACGTCATACGGTTTTCCGAGAATAAATTGATATAATGGTTCGTTTTACAATATTGTGAAAGATTGTGTTTGAAATGTTAGAAAAAAAAAAAAAAAAAGATAAAGATAATTAAAATGTGAAGACAACGTTATTTTCATATACTATACCTGAGGGCGTTGATATTTTGTTGCATTTAGAACTGACGTTGATCTACTGGTGGCCGACACCAGAACCACCTGCTGTATGTTTGCAAGTGCACCAGTGTACACACACGTAACTTCATCAAAGGCTTTGCTTGATTGACAACCGTAAATGCTGTTAACAGCCATTGAAGTGCTGCTTCGGCTTTTAATTTGTTTGCCCACTTCTATATATTTATCTATTTTTGAAACATTAGCGTGGGTGGTTTGTTTTTTTAAAAATATATACAAATTGATTTTGCCGGCATATTGTGCTTTCTTTCATCATCTGCAAAATCTGCATACGGGTGAATGGGGATAATTTATATGCACTAACACTGGTTATCAATCTATCGTTTAAATGTGCATTATATGATTGAATGAGTAGACCATTTCTGAATGAACCGTAGCATGAGAGTAGCGTTTGATCTTGTCTTCGTGTCAATGGGTGGGTCAAATTTCAAAGGCAAAAATCTCATAATTCAATTTACTCCCCCCTACATTCCTTCATCCGTGGCGGTGGCAGCTGTCGGTTGTCCGCATTTCGCCATGCGAGGTCAGACCGAGGTTCTAAATGGCGTCGATGTCCGTCCCGCTGTCATGCTGGGCTCCGTGTTTACCAACTCCGGCCTGGGTTGACTGTAATGGAGCTCATGCCTAACCCTCAGTACTCACTCTCTGCCTCATGCATGTTTTCAGTTTGTTGAAAAACCCAACGACGCCCAGTGAGCGGTCTGCCATTGGGAAAAACGACGGGAGGAAACTCACGGACTAAATGCAACTTTGATAAAACAGGCTTTGCATCACAGTTGTGTCATTCCCCCACTTGTTCAACTATACTTTTCCCACAATTTTAAAAGACTTCAACTCGTTCTCTAGACACTGTTCTCTTCCTCCTAACCCTAGTATGTTTTATACTTTGAACCAAACATCCGTGTTGGGCTGGACTAATCCTGCCTGCTTGGGAGGCCAATTTCCATTTTATACCCCAAATCAGCTAAACAAAGTGCTAGACTGCAGAATCACATAAGTTTCAACATACTTGGATTGGCTTCAGCGGCATCTCATGACGCTTATAGGGTTACAAAACAGAAATCGCAAGCCTAAATCTTGATTATCTCGAAACAAACGTTTTTTAAAGAAAAGCCGTTTTATGATAGGTCGGTATAATTGTTTAATGGAGAAGGGGTGGGAAAGACGGTCCTGTCCTCCCGTCTTGGCGGGTCCGTAGACGATGTGGTGTTGGCGGCGGCAGAGGACACCCGATACCCGTGTGTGCCTTGATCCAAACCCTCGCCAACCACACGAACACAAAAGTCAGTATTGTAACACCCAGCAATCTCACAAACACCAGCATCTCTCTCCCTCTCACTCTCTCTCTCTCTATCTCTTCTTTCTCTGTCTGTCTCTCTGTCTCTTTATCTCTCTCCTGGTCTCTGTCTTCCTCCCTTTCTCTCCCTCTCTCTCTCTCTCTCTCTCTCTCTCAGCCTTTCCGAGACAGCTCACTTTTTCTGAGAACGTCTTATTTTCTTTGGCCTCAGAACTGATCTGATCCCGCTATCGCCCACTGTGCGGCCGCCGCCCGCCGGCCGGTGCCACTTTCAATAACGTGGAAACAAAAATCCACACAAACACACAGTCCGAGTAACTGTGGAGCTCTAAGAGCATAAAGCTTCATTGTACTTTCTGTTTGTTTTTCTTGGAATCCTTGTTATTCCATGCCGATTCGATAAAGCTTAAAAAATAACATAGGATAAAGAAACGTTATAAAAGCTCCTTTGTTTCCACGAGAACCTCTGGCGTAGATGACGACTTTGGTTGACATATTTATGGCGAGTACATAATTATATTAGACGCCATTTTCTGTCTTAAATGTTATGATAACTTCACATATGAAGCTAAAAAAATTCTCTGGGTTGATAATAAATATCTTTGAGTGGAGACCTGGCGACAACGATTTGTTTGTTTCACTGTAGAGACTTGAGCAGTTTCTGAAAGGCGCACACAATATAGGTGAGCAGTGGTGAGCTGAGATAAGACATATAGGGCTGACCTAAAACTTCTGGAAAATCCCTCCGAATGTCAAAACTGGTCAGACAACCTAAAGCACTGACGGGATCGGAAAACACGTAACACAGCAGCCTGTTTTGCAGAAAGGAAACAGATTATGGTCTCTGTCTTGGGGAAGCTTCGGGGTAGAGCCCCTCCTTGGCTCCCCTTTCCCGTCTTGCACACAGCACACACACAAACACACACACACACACACACACAAGTGTGCAAACATTTGGAATAAATTTAACCATTGAAAGATTTTGAACAGCTTATATAATTTGCAATGGTTGATTATAAAGAGGATTCAAAATTTACATACATGATCACGAGCGTTGAGTTTTTCCCGCTTGTAAATCAGATTATTACTTATGTCTTGTGTTTTTGTACTCCTTCAGTACTTCACTTGCACTCAGGACCCTATCGCATTCTATTCTATTCGAGCAATTATGGGCAAAATGGCTGTGTGATATCCGATTTTAGATTAAGATCTATGTGAAATTTGAGCTCGTTTTCAATCAGCCGATATTGCGAAACTCGCTGTGGAATGCAATAAGAGAAAGCAATGCAGAGTAGATCTAGGTGTGCAGTAACGACACCATTTTGGGTGGACGGATACATACGCCGTTGTCTTTAGCAAACCCCACCTCACGTTGTAATGACATTCAGCATCTCTGCCCTGAAACACACAGGTGTTAAAACAAAAGGCTGGTGATTTTTTATCCAAAATTCCCCGACAGGTCATGCGCTATGCCAACCATTCGATGACACAATCATGTGAAACAGCCAGGAGGGGAAAAAAAAAAAAACAGACCCAAGTTCATTGTTGTGTAAAGTGGTTTGAATGTTGGTTGGCAAAATGTCCTCCTTCAACTCCAAACATTGACAATCAGTAGTTATTGACAGATGCCCTATATTAACTCTTTTATCATCAACTCATAGTATTCATCCAATCTCTTGTTTCGTCGATGTTAACATTTATGATATTCGTTCTGATAAAACCCAAAAATGCGCAAAGTACATGCACGTTTATTTAACCCTTTTGTGCTTTGACTGATACGAGTTCATCGCGGTCAGCACTAAGTCTTGAAATAGTGTCTCACAATTACAATGAAAGCGATCTTGGCGATTGAGTGTTAATAACCTACATTTCAAGTCACCTAATAGATGGACTTTTATCAAGCGAAATCAAACATTGGGGAATGCTGTGTTAAAATATCATTGAACTTCGGTTCATCAACAGCTGCTTACAACCCAAAATAGTTTCGTTTGTTTCTTTTTGATTTTATGTCGCCATAGAGATTTGTTACCGTTTACATCGCGTGGTTGACCTTGAGGTTTTATACATTCTGAGAGAGTATTGGTTCGTATCGGTGCACTTACGTTCAGCTCTGTTTGGCCTGCTTGTCTGACTTGCGATCACATTTGAATCATGGAGAGATGGGAGAGGAAAACCAGGTTAGACTAGATGAGGAAAAATATTTTCATCTGAACATTTTTTTTTTCTTTCTTCATCGAGACTTTGAAAGGAAAAGAAAAAAGGAGGATGGCGAGGGTATATTTAAATTGCCGAATACTTTGGACTTTACAAGTGACTGAAAAAACACACATTCAGTAATACATCGACACGTTATTATTATTATTATTATTTCTTATTGCTAATGTCGTCCCGCATCTTGGAAACTGGTATAGCTTATTCTCTTACATTACATCAGCTATTTTCTTTAGGCGTTGTCTAATTGGGCCTATTGGCCAAGCTAGACCTAGAGCCTATTTGGGCCTATTCCCTCTTCCCCTCCCCACAAAAAAATAAAAAAAAAAACTGCGGACAGACGCTCCCATGTGCGACCCAATATAAAATTGTTTCGCCTTTACTATGTGATGCAACTTTTTTATTTGCCTATGCTTCCTTATTGCAATACTAGGCCCAGAAAGACACCCCGTTTTCTTTACACGTCTCTCCGCCTTTATTTCTTCTCACTGTGTTTTTGTTGGGATTTGATAGATACTATTGATTATTACTATTTTTTATATATAATTAAGAAGTGGATCCATTTAGAATAGAACCTAAATAATTATAATGCAGACTGACACTGGCACATGTGTTAGAGAAGAAAACAAATAAATAAATAAATCGAGAGGTACAGAAAACCTACAATTCACAACGTTAGCTCCGAATGAAGGATCAATTTTATATTGCTGGGGGGTCCCTCCTCGTCTCTTTAAACTGCAATATCTCTGGGTAGAATAAAGCTAGCTCAAAACGTTTTTTTCTCCACCTGAAAGGGTATGTA
Source organism: Peronia verruculata (assembly GCA_038406235.1). NCBI lineage: Eukaryota > Metazoa > Mollusca > Gastropoda > Systellommatophora > Onchidiidae > Peronia > Peronia verruculata. The sequence goes on from JBCAUA010088607.1 coordinate 23,466, forward strand.
AAAGCATATTTTGAAAAAATGGACTTACGACTCCTTGTGATTGGCTGCCAGACATATTATATAAGGCACCATTTGCTATAAAGCAAGGGCGTACCAGGGGAACCTGTCATGGTTATCGCCCCTTTAATAGTGGAAAGGTAGGGATACCAATGAAAGGTTTGCCTTTTTTAATTGTTTCTGCGACTTTCTTTCAAATATATACAACGTAAATAAATATATAATAGAGAAAAGGAAAGCCTTATGTAGTCTAGTTTCCTGCCTTCCACGTCCCTTCAGTTTCAAGCGAGCACAACGATATCCATTCAGCACGTCCGCCTCTGCTCAATCTCGGCTTTATCAAAACCGCAAGTTTCACATGTTTGTTTTGCTCTCTATTGGCAATGCTGCTGGTTTGAAAAACAAACAAACTTTCCGAGTCTGATGGAGGCTAAGACAGATAAATTATTATCATAACCCTCGCCACCAACTTCACCCATGTTTGTTGTTTTTATGCAGGTCTTGACGACCTCCTGTGATCTCCTCTCTGGGCGCTCGTTGTGAGCAGTTTTTTTTAACTTCTAATAGACCAGAAGTTCTCTATGTAGCTAGAGGTAGTATTTTGCAGCTCTCCCCAGCCCGGAGAGGACGGGAAGGTGGGAGGGAGAGGAGAAGATGGCGGACGAAAGGGGAAATAGATCATAACATTTCATGACCAAGGAGATTGTGGCTTTTATCTATTTATTTATTTTTCAATTTTAGGACTTGGCATAGGGAGAGAGAGAGAGGGAATGAGAGGGGGGAGGGGGGAGAGAAAGACAGAGATCAGGAGGATAGGGGAGTCTG
>JBCAUA010088608.1:0-10566 GCA_038406235.1 Peronia verruculata
ACATACATACATACATACATACATACATACATACATACATACATACATACATACATACATACATACATACATAACACATGAGAAGGAAAAGTAGACGAAGAAGATGAAGAAGAAGAACAACAATAAAAAACAAAAAATGGACGTTACAGAAGAAGGGGCAGAGGAAATAGACGTTATAGGTAGTGAAGAAATAAGAAAGAAAGAAAAAACGAGTGGCTAACAGAGAAAAAAAAAATGAAGCTAAATGTAGGAGATGGATACTGTTGTATTTAGTCGGGAAACATAAATAAATAAGTGTAAGAATAAATAAATCAATAAATACATAAAATTTACAAAATAAAAATTACCAGGAAAATATTTTTGGCATTTTCTTGACGTTTTCGTGCTCTTGCTCTCGTCCATGTGAAATTGCTGAAAAGAAAGTGCAGAATTACTATGAGCACCGGATGGAGGCTGATGACAAGTTTATTATCTGTAACATAATAACTCTGTCTCTTCTACCTGCATTAAACATAACACTGGTAAGGGACCGGTCTTGTCAAAGATTGGCGCATTAGAATTCCTCTTCAAATACTTTTGTTTTAAAAGGCATGGCTTTTTTGTGACCTAAGATTTAAGATATATAGATATGGAGATAGACAGATGGAGAGACGAGAGAAGACAGATAGATAGACAATTAGGTACATAGGTAGAAAGATAATAATAGATACAAAGATGGATAGATAGATGCACGGGGGACGACGTTTGGTCGATGTGTGTGATACAGGCCTGACAAGCACTCAGAACAAGTCATTTTATATAAACAAAGTCACATGTGAACGATGTTTCCCCGTTTCTTTTGATCGATCTAGAAATACTTCATAGACTTGCTATCGTGAGATGATAGTGTGAGGTTCGTTTAGTCTTGACATAATATACACGTGGTAACACAGAAACAACGGTGTTAATATAGATTTTCTTGCCCTCATGGGCATGGCTCCACATTCGGCACGAGGAAGGAGCTTATACTATTTATACTGGAGAGCCGACTGATGACGTTTCCCATGCTGAGTGTGGAGCCATGTCCATGAGGGATAACACCTAGTTAACGCCCCTTCACGTATTCATAATTTCACTATCTATGCTTACAACGACGTTCGCCCGCTTGCCACACAACCTTGTCGCGATGCAGTTTCGGGTTATACCAGGCTATCAATCTAATGACTCCCTCTTTTTAATCAAGGGTTCTTTGTTGTGAAGTATAACGAAGTATAACACATACTCTGACAAGAAAGAAAATATCACTTTGTTTTCAAAAACCTGAATGATCGTGTCATCAAGGACCGTATGTTTTCACAGAGCCTTAGTCCCCCAGAGCCCACCCCCTTCCCTCCTCCCCCCCCCCCATACCGTGCCCACTGCCACTCATCCAACTTAGATTCTGTCAAAAGATCAGCAAAACATTTCACGGCCTCAAGTAAAGCTGAAATACTAAACTATACTCTTTTTTCTTTGAACTGTTCTCGCAGAATAATTCTGAGAAAAATTATCATGACAATTTCTGAATCCGCACATCTCGAGAGACGATGGTGTTAGCGCTAGGTTTGTCGATGGCATCTTCTAGAGTGGCTGAGGAGCCCCACCCTAAAGTGGCAGTCTCGCGAACAATTGTTACAAATAAAGGGAAAGGGGGTTGACACTGCCACAGAGGCTGCCCTTGCCTTTCTCCTTGCCCTCTTGTATGCGAGCTGGTTGTTTCTGGTGGTTTCTAACCGCTTCACTTCCTCACTGACAGCGACTCTCCAGAACTGAGGGTGGTCGGCAGAACATTCCCAGGTGTTGGGGTCATTGTCGGCTGTCATAATGTACCGCTTGCAGACGTCCTTGACCAGGAGCTGAGGTCTCCCTGTGGGGCGGGAGCCCTCGCACAGCTGCCCATACAGCATGTGCTTTGGGATGCGCCCGTCGTCCATGCTGCGTACGTGGCCTAGCCATGAGGCATTTCTGGCTGAGGAGTGCAAACAGGCTTGGGATGCCAGCGCGCTGGAGGACCTCTGTATTTGTCACCTTGTCTTGCCACCTAATCTGAAGGAGGCGTCTGAGGCAGCGTATATGGAAGCTGTTGAGCCGCTTCTCCGGGCCGGCATAAATAATGTAGTCCAAGACTCGCTACGGTACAGCAAAGTGCTGAGTACGGCTTTCCCAATCCTGCTGGATATCTCTGTGTCCACAGAGAGAGAGAGAGCTGGCAACAGTGGATCGCAGGTACGTGAAAGTTTCCTCAACCTCGAGATGTGTGTTGTCGATGGTGATGTCCGGCGCTGTGTCTGCCCTGGGCTAGGATATTAGTCTTCTATAGACTGACATGGGACAGGCGACTGCCTAGCTCCTGTAGACCAGCCTCGGTGTGAGACTTAGCACAGCATCTCTCGGATGAGGACCTCTCTAACCTTCATCCTGGCATGCATCGGGCGATGTTAAACAGCTTCCCTCCCGCTCTGGTGCGGATAAGTATTCCTTCCTCGCAGTCCACAAAAGCACACTGCAGGAGCATCCAGCAGTAGATGCCAAACACCCGGGGAAGAAAGCCGACCAACTGCCTTAGGGACTTTACTCTGAATTTTCTTTAAGGGTTTACTCCCTTAGCCTTTGTCTATCCCAAGACACCCACCTATAGCTAGGGGTTCTGCAACATGATAGTACTGGACTACCGTTTACCAGTAGCAGACAGAGCCTGACCTGACACAAACATCAAGACAATAGGAGCATAATTTCATCACTAAATATGCGTTTCGTATTTGCTCACTAAGCACATAAAGATACAGGAGAAGAGATCCCAGGGCCTTCGTGGGAGACTGTTTGAAATATAGGTTAAACCGATACTGCCTTGAAGTTTATGGCAAGCGTGCGCACCTCCACCTTGGCGGTTTGAATGATTAAACTGAATGTTAATGAAAGAAAACGTGTTTGGTCTTTTGCACGCGTCAGTCTATTGTACATGCAATTCGTATCAAACAAATCACCATTGCCTTTTTAAGGTAGTGTCAAATGTAGTAAGCTTTTCTTCGGCTTTATGAAGGTAAAAATACAGATCTATGTACCACAATTCTGCGTGCAAAATTTCTTATGGATATATTCAGCAGTTTTGAGTCCATAAGCCTTTGCATGGGTTTTGTTGCAGATTTATAGTTTACAAAAGAACAAAAGCGATGTTCTATCTGTTTTTTTTTTTTACGAGGTTTGCCGAGGAAAGAAAAGTATTTTTTTTTTTTTTTGGCGGTAAAAATGCATCAAGATGTATCGATTCCTAGGATAGCTCGCGATAAGTAGATTATGCCACAATTGTCTGTACATGATCTCAGGGCCAATTCTTTCTTAGAGTTTCCAAAAAAGAAATGTACTATTAAGTAGATCATGAATTACGCATTTGCATGTCGACTCCGGATATTGTGATATATTTGTTATCATACTCAATTATTTAAGGGTAGTTGTTGTAGTCTTTGGGATTTGGAGGCGACCCTATCTGCAAAGAGAGAGAGAGGGGGGGGAGGCGGGGAGAGGGAGATAGAGGGAGATGGAATGAGGGAGAGACAGAGAAGTAATGAGAGACCTTCACCTTGTGAAGCGCATTGAGCAATTTGGGAAATGCGCTATATAAATGTAATGTATTATTATTTATTACTATTAAAGAGAGAAAGACATAGAGAAAGAGAGAGAGAAATAAAGAAAGAGAGAGACGGATGAAGGTACAGAGTATGCAGGGCGATAGAAAGAAAATAATTCTAGTTATACACAATAGAGAGACAGATGGAAGATGAGATAGAGAGGAAGAGAGGGAAATGGTGAAGGAGGAGATAGAAGAGGAAGTAGCGTGCACAGTTCTATATGGAATACATACATGAGATAGTGAATGAGAAGATGAAAAAGACAACGATGGAGGAAGAGAGGAGCCATAAAGATTGGTTTGAAAAATATAGCACGCGATGGAGAGAAACGATGAGATGAAGAATGAGAGAGAACGTGAATGGAAAGAGAGAAGGAGGAAGACAGAGACAGCAAGGGATGTATATTATATCAATCAACAAGATTGTTTGTTTGTTTGTTTGTTTGTTTGTTTTGTGTTGGGGTTTAACGACACATCAGCACGATGAGGGCCGTATTGTACAGAACACGTTAAGAGAGCGGGACAGAAGGCAGGAGCACGGAGAGAGAAGAGATGTCATCCCTGAAATGTCGAGGGCGGCATCCTTTAGGAGACATATCCCACCGATGGCGGGCTTTCACCGATTCCAGATGGGAGCGAAGAACCTACTTATTATATCCCAGGCCCTCGTGGGGGCAACGAAAAAGTTATCAAGGGGAAGAGATAAAGATATGGCATTTGAAAAGAGGGAACTAATGCAGTTTGATAAGCATTCTATCGGTGTTGTTAGAAATGAAATTGTGTAACTTTCTTAATTTTGTTTCATACAATACAAACCGCACACTCTCCCAGAATTTAGTTTCCTTTTAAGCAGCATTTCAAACACACACAAGAAATGAAGAAGAGAGGATACTCTTATCGAAGCACTATATTGCTGGATTTTTTTCCATCACACGAAAATGCAACAGAAATATAAACGAATTTTCGGCATTCGACGCCCTCTTCAGGTTCTCCACTGTGGCCGTCGAACGCCGGAAACCCCACACCCTTTAGGACATTTTTGAATGCCTATATACAAACACGTACACATATACACCAGAGTGAGAGAGAGAAAGAAAGGGAGAAGGAAAAAGAGAGAGGTATGAGGAAGAGGAGGAAAATAGAAAGAAGATGAAGAAGAGCCCATACTCACTGTCAGTGTGACTGGACTGATATCCTCTTGCCGACAGTTGAAGAAAGAGTTCATGATGTGTAGCTTGCGTTTGTTTAGGTCCTCCTCGGTAGTAGGAGCTCTGAAATAGTGGTAGTTATTTATTTTGCTTTCTTGATATTACCATTAATCCCCTGAAGAATAATAGTCCTACAATGTTACATTGAAACCATTCTGATATACGTAAGCATGCGAAGCGTTGGCAATAAATAAATCCTTCTAACAGATAACAGGAACAGCAACAACATCAACAACAAGCTCAGCAATAATAACAACAATGACAACAACAACAACAACAACAACATCTGTAAAAGGAAGTCTACAATGTTGTAAGAGATAAATACAGACAGGTCACTTATCAAGAGAAAAATCCCAAAATGGCGTCGCCACTTGAGGAAGATCGAAAGGGACAGAATCTCAAGAGAATCGAATCAAGCAAAAAACGTCAAAATCAATGCTCCTCCATCGGCCTTGCCATTAGAGAACATTTTGTTTTGATGGAAATGTTGAAGGAAATAGGATTCGAAAAATACAACGGGAGAAGATTTTAAATATTATAGTTAAATAATTGGTGAAGAAGTAACGGCGATATCATTATAGTTCACTTGCTTTACAAAAAATGCTATTGTTACAATATATGTCAGACTTACTGAAGAAATGACTGCGATAACGTTACTATCATCATCATCATCATCATCATCATCATCGTCCTGTGTCATCTCTTTCGAGGCTGACATTAAGTGACAACAGCACCACTCTCTCCTCTTCTGGTACATTTCTCCAACAATAGAGTCGTTCATTCCTTGATGTCATCCGTCCACATTCTCCGCTGTCTTCCTCTGGTTGGTTTTCCACCGATCTTCCTCTCCACTATATCACTACAGGTGGTGTTATTGTGTCTTTTTATGTGACCACAATATTGTAATTTCCTTTTCTTTTTGAGTCGCTAACATACGTAATTCCTTAAATGACAAAAATGATATCATTGCCTTCTCTCAGATCATATGCATACATTCTACTCTGATCCCAGCCTTTCTTTGATGCATTTCCAACCTGTGAGAACACTGACCTGTTTGTATCATTCTGTCGCAGTAAGAATATAATAATGCGTTTTATCCTAAAGGTCTTTTGTAAGGGTCGAAAAAGTTAGAGATCAAGCACTACTTTCATTATTGCCCAGACGAAGAGCCAAGTGGGCTCGAAAATTTGGCTAGCGACATTAGTTTCCTTTATTAACTTCATTAAAAATTCTTCACTTTGTTTTTCCACTTTTTTTTAAATGTATTTGATTAGTTGCCGGTGGACAATCATTTAATTTTAAGATTTTTTTGTAAGAACATACCCTGTGGGACATTATTTTAATCTTCCCGACCATAATATAAGTCATATGAAGATAACTGGTCCCTAGTCGGGTTCGCCAGACGAGCTTCTGGACAACGCCACCACTCTCTAAATGGATATGGACCTTAAAGTGTCATTCCGTCTGTGGATTTTTGAATATAGATGAACCATTTTTAAGAAATCTCCCTGTTAGCAGAAAGTGCATTGCTTTCCGCCCACTTCTATTTCACCTTTTATGAAGAGATTTAAACAGTTGGGCATTTCAATTGTTCTTTTATTGGTACTTTGGATATTCCTGTAATTCATTCTTTACATTGGGCCTGCTGATTTTGGTCTTATTGCATAATCAAAAGGAGAGCACAATTTGTTTCCAAAGTGAAAGACAACACAGTTTTCGGTGATGTCCCTCTCAGAAATAAACATTACAAACCTATACACCAAACGAATAAAATCGTCTGACAGAATAACAATCTAATCTTGCATATATATTCGTTTGATTTGGGTATTGTAAATCAGCATTTGTTAAGCTCTAATTGTTCTAAAATTGTACTTTTTTACTTCTTTTTTAAACAAGTTTTAAAGGCCTCTCCTATTCAACAAACAAAGCATTTAACTGACATTTCCTGTCGTCTACAGCTATACTCTATTTACATTTTATATAGTTTCATTATTTCCCCGACGAAGAGCTAAGCGGGCTCGAAAATTTGGCTAGCCATATTAGTTTCTTTTATAACCTCAATTCAAAATTCTTCATATTGTTTTTCCACTTTTTTATTTTCTTTTTGGATGTATTTGATTAGTTGCCGGTGGACAGTCCTCTTAATTCTAAGTAGTTTTTGGAAAATGATGATTATGATGATGATGAAGAAGTGAACGTTAGTTGGGCAACATTATTTATTTTGTGTGTGTGTGTGTGTGTGTGTGTGTGCGTGCGTGCGCGCGCGCACGTGTGTGTATGTGTGTGTGTGTGTGTGTGTGTGTGTGTGTGTTTCTTTCTGAGAAATCCATTCCAGTATCCTTCACGTTCATCCGCATTTTTGATTGCGAAGTGAACATATCGTTTTGAGAAAGGGGTGCAAAATTTTGTAAAGTAATTTTTGCAATGTACTTTGTTTTCCACCGGCACTGTGGAATTAATTTTAGGAAAAGTCCATTGCTAAACCATGCGATCATCAATATCAGGTGCAGCTTCTCCACGATAGAGTATGCGTGATAATTTCCTTTCTACTGTATCGACGCCTGTTGCTGTTAGTACTGTGGCCTTGCTCTCAGCCATGATGTTGCCAGTTATGCTGCCCCAAATCCTCTCACTCTGTCTCCGTCCGCTTTTTTTTTTTTTTTTGCCTTCCAGCATCCCCCACATGACAAAGTGCTGGTTCAAAAAATAAAGTGGAAGATGCCTTCCTCCTATAATGACTATCCATCGTCTTAGTGTCTGCCCGCTCCCCCCCCCCCCCTCCGTCCATTTCACGTCGCTCATCCATCCCACAACTCCGAAACTATTTAAATTAACACTTTGAAAGCCAAATCGCCTTCAGTGCCAAATGCGCGAGACGTCAACAAAGGCAATGTCAGTATTCAGGATCAAATTAGCTGTCATTGAAATGTACCCTTACTCCATACACTAAATATGTTTCAACGGTTTGTTTTCAAAGCCATTTTGTCTTAACATCCAATCATCTAATTGATTAGAAGCAAATTTGCCTCAACCCCATTCTCCCCTCCCTCATCCGCCCCTTCCACTCATATTTAATGCTATCCAATGAAAGTGGCACATCAGACAACAAAACATTCAAGGGTCGAAAGACCTACATAGAAGTGCATTTATATAGCTCACACACAAAATGCTAGTTCCTCAATAAATTTGTAATCACATAGTGTGCTCTCGTACTAGTTTCACAATCAAGCACATTTTTCTCTTATTTTCCCACAAAAAAGATATACTGGGGGAGGGTCCCTCCACCATCATCCTCACCTACATTTTTCCCTTCTCTTTTTTATCCCTTACTCACATACACTCAAACACACACACTCACAAACACACACACACGTGCAGTTATAGGAAACCATATATTTCAGCAGTAATAGAGCTGCTCTTATCGCCAGGGTACAGTACTCACTCCACAAGGTCACCGTTTAGCATAGGCATAGTCCCGTTGCCCATTCTACCGTCAGAATGAAATACAACGGCAAGCAGGGGTTCGAAAACATAGAAGACATCTGGATGTTGTTGGAGTATGTCACCTGTAAGGCTTGAGCCACTTCTCATGTAAGTCAATATAATGATCTTCACACGTCCGTCAGCTGGATTTGAATGATAGCAGAATGAAAGAAAAGGATAAACACACGCGCACACACACAAACACACACAAACACACACATACACACACACATACACACACACATACACATACATATATACACACACACACAAACAAACACACACACACACACACACATGTACATGTATTAATACCATCTCATAGGCGAAATAGGCAACAGCTGAAATGTTACAATAACGAATTTCTTGACGAATCTATAGACCATTAAAGATAACACTATTGACTCAGTAACTCTATTTGAACGGGGAGTACAAAGGCAAATTTCTAAGCCATCGACTGTTTTCTGGGTTATTTGGTGGAGGATTGTAAAAACGGGGGGATGGGAGGAGAGGTGGGGAGGAGGAAAATCGAGGGACTAGGGCTATACCTGTCCATGAGAGTGTCGAATCTCACCAGTGATTGGAAAAAAAACAAAAACAATTAGAACCTAGATTTTTCAGCAGTGACTCAACAGTGTCCTAGTTTTTATAGTTAAGGCAGGTATCTAGCCTTCTCGCATAACAGCGATGGTATGTGGGAGGTTCCATTTATATGTACCTCAGAGCCGTTCAAGAGCTTCTGGAAGTTAAAAGACTTGGGGGGAAACAGGCGGACAAGCCGCGATCTGGACACACTCCAACTATTCAAAACATACAAACAAATAAAAAGAAATGAAATTTATGATCGAATTGGGCACAGTATTAAAGCTGTGATGACGTACTCCCAGGATTGAAACAATGGATTTAATAACAGAGTAAGTGTTTTCTAATGGCTACCTCCAATAAATGGCAGAATAGATTAACCCAAGAGTAACTTTCAGACAAGATCCTCGCCAGACTGTAAACATTAAAATAAGAAATGAAAAAAATAGAAACAAAAATGTTATTGATCCTTTTTTCAGGGTGCTCTTACGTCTAATAAAATGAAAAGAGCATTAATAAATAACTGGAAAATAAATAACAACAATCAATCGATCACAAATACAGAAATACTTGTAACATAATAAATAATTTAAAAAATAAATAAATAAATAAAAGGATGGATGAAAAACGTAAATTAATTAATTAATTAATTAATCAGTTGAAGGATAACAAATCCAGAAAGTGTACTCAACACCTGCCCGTCACCTGCCCTAGTCCGTTACGTAAGAGTGACTCTGAGGGTGTTGTCCCTTCAGGAGATGATGTTTCCGAAGATTTCAGAATGGTTGATTGTGATTTGGGCACCATGGCTACAGACTTCTTACCTCGTCCTTGCTCTGTGACGTTGGGAGACAATTCCGTCCTCTGTTCAGGAGGATCTGATACATTTGTGGATGGCCAGACAGCTGAGAGGGGTCCAGTCACAGCCACTAACTGGTTCTCTGTGGTAAAGATACGTTTTACTCGGGCTAGTTAATCTGGCAATAGGTACAACCGATTCTCTTTGAGCACGGTCTATTTCATGGGGACAGGTTATATGACGATAGACGAAAAGCAGCCATTTACATGAAACGTTTATTTTATCGAGGTTACTTTTGTAAATAATTCATAATGATTTATATGGCGCCCTCTCTTATAGAACAACTTCTGAGTACTTTTAAAAAACTGAAGAAAGAAATAAAGAACTGAGCACAAACATAGACACAGAGACACACGTCAACTGTGCGCGCGCACACATACACACAGATGTATAAATACAATAAGATGTATACAATAACAAGTATTTTCACACATACGTTATAACCTGCATTTTTTAGTAATCCCTGACCTACTTTTATTAAGATGGTACATGTATAAAGATATCTTGAACTGGCAGCTCAACATGTTTATATCCCCTGCCCCCTCTTAAATTCTGAGGAAGGCTATTCCAGATCTAATGACAAAAATAAAGAGAAAATTGTTCACCCACACTTTTATAGTTGGAGATTTTATCGCAAATTATCTGCCCCTTCCAAAAGAGGGATTCTTGTAAGGAGAGATTCTTTTGATCAGTCCTGTTAGTTCCCTCTGCCAGATACGAGAGGTGTGGAGCAAGCAGTGTATAGAGGAAAAATGCATTCTCTTCATGTTATTCCGAAGACTTATCACAAA
>JBCAUA010088619.1:0-10565 GCA_038406235.1 Peronia verruculata
GACTAAAAACTTGTTTTTATGGCGAAAACAAAACAAATGAAAACACAACAAAGCCAGGCAAAAATAAAACAACAAACTTTATATACCTAAATAGATAAAACATTAAAAAAAAGGGGGGGGGGGGAATGGAAAAATAAAAAAATAAAAAATAAATTAATAAATGAAAAACAAAATTTAAAAAAGGAATTAAAAGATAGGTCTCCACATTTTCTAATATTGGTGGTTCTTCTTGAATGATAGAAAATCCTACTCACCTCTTTAGAGTTAAATCAAGAAGTAGGCAAACGTACGGCCGAATCAAGACTATGGACGTGAGTAGGTGGGATTTTTTCGGGATACTGATGAATTTTACTGCCGAAATTTCTTTGTAGTGGGAAAAATACATGTGCAAAACACGTTACTGCTAAGTAGTCATGAAAAAAAAAAAAAAAAGAGAGAGAGAGAAAAAGTAGCAAAACATCAAACAAATAATATGATGAACAAGATCTTGCTGAATTCCTCAGTAAATTTATGACAATTTCATTGCTTTGGAAGCATGGATCTTGTTAATCAAAATGCGCGAGTTCATCACCGGCTGTTTTCTTTTCAACATAATTCTTAAGATCATTGGTTTGATGGGCTGCAAGGTATAAAATATGAATGGGTATTTTTTGTTATATGAGCTAATGTCCTGGTTCCTCTCTATCAGCAGACTCCACACTTTTCAGTCCTATAGTTTTTTTTTTTAATGTGTTGTTTTATCCATTGTTATGACCCAGCCTCAGAACTCGGAGATGTCTATCCAAACACTGGCTACGGTGGTTCTTATGATAATTTCATCTAAACTGGCGTCAGGAGGGCTATTTTCCTGAATTATTATCGTGGTTCACAAGAAAGTTAGTTTTATTTACGGCCTTCATCACCAACAAAAATTGTCTGTCGGCAGTTCTAGCCTTCTCCCATATGAGATGTGACCACAAAGATCACTTAGCCTTGTTGACAATCAAGGTTTATGGAGTCGCTGCATCCTGAGTCTAACTGTAAATTGGATCCATTACTGTCTTTTTTTTTATTTCTCCTTTTTTTCCTTTCATTCCTTTCATATTTGACACCCCTTTTTTCTGGTTTGGACACTTCCTCTCTTTGATATGTGTACAGATAATTATTTCATTCATTTATTGTGTTTGTAGTTAGGAGATCGATTATTGTTGGCCTCCATTTTTCAAAAGAGATAAATATCAATTTCAACTGCACAAAAGCAACGGCGACAACAACAGAATATCATCAAGCTGCATGACTGGAACGGCGACTACTGGTTTCGTGAATTCAGCAAGCGATATACATGTATCTTTGTTTTCACACTACTTAAGTCCTAGAAATGACTGTCTCACAGAGGCTGGGGTTGTTTTTTTTTTTATCCCCGCAGACTGATCTTGACTAGTAAGGTAGAAGCCCTAATCTTACAAGGTATAAGAGTACCTGCTGCAAAATGTTCCTTTCATCCAAGCTATCCTGTTCTCAGGCGGAAGATACTTTAACTATCTCCATATATGTATGGCAAAGCCCAGTCTGAAAAGTATTAATTACAATCATTATTCCCTCCTCCCCCCTTACCCCCACCTTTCGCTGATATAGATTTCGGACCTGAGAGTTCCACTCAATCTTATCCCCAGGCAGATATATCAATGGATATGCGTTCGTCACAATGTTGTTCAGAAATCTCTGTTCGGAGAGCAGTGACCGTATCTTTGTCCATCACATGGGAATTTCTGACAGTGCTTCTACTTTGCTCTCTCAATGTATTTTTACCATCTCCTTCCTGTGATACCTTCGATTTCAGACGTCTGTTGGGTCCTTTCTTACAGCTCCTTACTCTTGATTTCATATGGGGCATAGTCATATAAGAACTCTTCTTTATGACGGTTTGTAATTTTTTTTTCTTGAAGAGTTAATTTTGATAGCTGCCCAGGTTTCAGAAACGTATGTTAATGTCAGACACATATTTGGGTGACGTGAAAGAATGCAAAGGCACTAATCATATCCCACCTATTACAATGGCTGTTTATAGACTCCTCTACAATCCCAGTTCAAGAATAACATAGGCGAAACGAAAAAAAAGAAAATAAATAAATAAATAAAACTTCTCGCCATCTGATTTTATGCAAAGCAATGTCTCAACAGAAGAAACAACAGCAACGTAGAAAAAAAAAATAATAAACCACAAAAATAACACAGGAAACAGTAAAACATTTACAACTCAAGACACGCATTGTCTAAGTTGTGGTTGTTGTTGTTACGAGGACAAATGTTACTTAAATTAAAAGTTCATTTGAAAAGAATACAAAGACAATTTTCATAACTTTATCATTGTAATACAAAATACTCTCAAAATTAACTAAATCGTTGACGATTTCTATAGTCCACATCCACAAAGACATCAAGAATGCCCTGGCTCCATCTGTGTAACATCCAAGCATCACTATTTATCTGATATATAAATTATATTATGAAGATTAGGAAATGTAAGTGACAAAATTTGCCTCTGTCAATATGTTACTGAGATCCACATTTTTAAGCTCATGCACGTGACATGATTTTCTTCCTGGATTAAATGGCTGTATGAGAAATGAGATCGTATCAGATTTTAAGTTAGATTGCAGCCTTCCTTTCCTCTTCAATGTGAGCTTAAGAAAAATAAGCAATAAAGTTTTTATTACACATGAATGAATGAAATTTGCCATAAGGCATATTAGACGCCATTTTTACCCTACATCTTTTCAAGCCTTGTCAATTCCTATAATGGAAAAATAAACGCAATAAAAACTGCCATTTTTACTGGACGCTTCCTGTCAATCTAATTTTCATTAACTATATTTTTGCTTCCACTTTTATGGACAAAATATTATGTGTTAATACTTATGAGAGAGAGTGAGAGCCAGGCAGAAATGTGTGACAGAGAGGAAGAGTGAAAGAGAGAGAGAGAGAGAGAGGGAGGGAGAGAGGAAATTAATTATATGAAGGGTTTAACTTTAATACATCTTCATCGCACCCAATTTTCTCCACTGTTTATATCTTCCCTCATCCCCCCCCCCCCATTTTTCATTTTTTGTTTCTATTAAAAATAAGCTCCTTTATTAGAAAACACTCTATTTCTTTTATCAGAACCGATTGATCTTTCTCATACAAACAAATAATTTTTTAGTGTCTGATTACACCAGAAATTCGCTGAGGTTACATCCAGTCGGTTAATGCCAGAAAATAATATTGGATTTTTTAAGTCATGGCTCTCGCTCCACGCTGCTGAAATTGAAGCATGAATATCTTTACTATCGTTTCGGACAATACAAATCTCGTCCTGGCTATCTGTTACGTCCATAGAAATGCCATTTAAGAGTGCATTTTCCCAATGCAGTTTTCCAATTTTGTTTTTATGTAAATTCTGCAGGTGGGTGGAGGGGGTGAGGAGTGGGTGCGGGCCCTAAGAATGATTTTTTTTAAATACTGGAACTTGGGACCTTTTACACTAAAAGTTCGGATTCAGCATGCTCAATTTAGGGGAGAAGTGTGTGAAGGAAAAATGTGTTTTATATCCGGTCACAAAGTTAATGCCGCCATCTTGGATATTGTGTCTTGAAAATTAGCTATTTTCAAAAGCCTGAGGCTCCCAAGGTATTCACTACAATTTGGAATTTGTGAAACGTATAGTATAGCTCTATGTGAAAGGTAATACGCATTTTCTTTTCATACAAAGTTTGTCATACATTTTGAAATATGTGGGTTGAGGAAGCTGTATATCTCTCAATTCTCTACTAAATATCAAATTTTCCTATAATAATATGTCTACAATTTAGACAAAAGGGGGCTTATTAAAAAAAAAAAAAAAGAAACATGACATGAAGAATATGCATTAAAATGTGAAGTCAGTTGGCTCAGAAATAAAGAAAGAAAGAAAGAAAAAAGAAAGAAAGAAAGAAAGAGATGAAGGAAAAAAATAATGAAAAAACATATATTATGAGAAACTCGCAATTCAAAGTTTCGGAACATTTCTAGTCTCCTGGTGGTGCCGTGTTGGTGCCGTTTTGGGCATAAAGCAGATGTGTCTGGCCTCAATCGGTATTTTTCTCAGATCAGAAGACGCCAAGGTATCTAAATATAGCAAAATCCCGATTTTGATATTCTCATCCCAAATACTCCGTTTTCTGGACCCCCACCCCTCCTTCCTACTCTCAGATTGGTTTGGACATTTAGAATGAAACATATGACCTTTCTGTCTTCGTTTCTAACTTTGGCATGGCAGGTTTGTTAGTTGTCGTGTTCCACTTTCCTCCCTGAGAGACAGCCAACAATTCAATCTTTTATCTCAAAATGTCTGATCGATGGACAGCAAAACAGGTACAGGTGTGGCATAATCTTAGCACACCTGTTTGTTGCGGAGTTTTGTGTATAGTCCATTATTTTCCCGCCGACCTTCAATCTAACACTGTACGGGCAAAAGGCCAACCTCTTGCATAGAGGAGGATAAAAAAAAAGGGGGGGGGGGGAGGAGGAAGAGATCAAAAACAAAACCTGTGTAGTCCATACGTTCCCCGTCCTAAAATCAGCTTGAGCACATGCTTACTCTTCCAATATGGACAGTTCCTGAAATCAATCTGATATCTGATAAACATTTTCGTGTACATTTTTGACATGGTAGGTGTCTATGATGAAGCTGGTGTCTTTCTCTCAGACAGATACATCATGCAAAAGATCTCTTTTGTCCCCCTCTGCTGTCATCGATAAGCAATGGAATTAAAGCCATGAATTTTAATTTTGAGGAAGTGTGAATTTGAACCGAGCAAACAGGCTCCTACTAATGTCTGGCTTCCAGTTCTAAAGACCGTCTTTAGATTTCGGGCTGTCTTTAATCATACTGATGTGTTTTACTTTTCAAACTAAACCCCAGAAGTGGAAAGAGGTCTTGAGATCGTCGTATCCCAGTAAATGCAATTGTTGGATTTCATAATAATTATTAAATTTATTAATATTTTGTCATGATGAATTTTAAGGTGAAGAAATGGCAGTGATAACTGTGATATTTCCCAAACAAAGTGCAGTCGATGTAAAGTCTCATTTATTGTTCCCGATCACACAGTGCATGGCATCTTTTGACGTAAAGCTCTCTGCAGTTCAGCTGGGCGGGTTCCAGTGTGTGTCACCTGCTCCTGTCTAATGACGTCTCCTCGCGTTGTTTCTCATGCCAGATGTCATATTTACGTCCATTTTCTGAATTATAAACCTATCAATGGAACAAGCCCACTAGGATAATTCTGCTTTCCTTCCTCCTTGGAACTCAGAATGATTAGTACAACTATCTAGTTGATTTCGTGGCCTTTAATATCTGTGATGGTGCTGATATAGAGTAAGAAATGCACAGAATGCCAAGAGCATCCACCACCCTTCATGACAAATGAACATTCACTTCAATAACAAACAATGAAATGGATTAAGAGGTGCAGAAGTTGAAGAATTCGGTTATAATATTTCAAACTGAGCCAACCCTCCATTTATGGTGTAGGGTTTCGAAAACTATGGGCTGGCAGAGGAGGCTAGATGGCATGCTGAGTGTTAGGGCAAAGATCTGTAGCAGAATGAATGTGGATTTTCGTAACTAAGAGATTAAGAATTTGGATGTTCTGTATTAAAAAAAAAAAAAAACGCTTGGAATGTGTGCGATAACCTACCCAAACCGCCTATGTCATAACGTCTCCGTGCTTTTGCCAAGAACGTTTTTCCAATGACATTTGGTTCGGACGTCAGCAAGGGCAAATTCTTCCATGCTCAAAACATCATTGATAATTCGGCGTTTCACTGCGAGGAATTCTGCTCAGGAATACTGATAGCAGGCGATTATTATTTCTTCTCTTTGATACCTATAGAATTTCCATTTACTCACCTTGAATTAATAATAAGTTATCTTTTATGAGTTCTCATTTGGGCAATGTTCATTTTATGTTAATCCATTTGATGTAAGACGAAAACACATCACAGCAGAAGAAATTTACTGAGCGATAAAGCTGTTTCGTGTGAAATCCATGTATGAGTGTGTGTGGGGAGGGGAGAAGGGGGGGGGGGGAGGAGGAACCAATATCGTTGTCTGAGCGATGTGATAATATTGCCTCTTTGATCCCGAATATCGTCAAAATGTTCTCCTTGCATCATTTAGAATTCCAACCATAGCATAAACTCTGTATTTTGTTGGACAGCGATTTACTTAACATGCTAACATAAAAATTCACACAACATCTATAGCAATTTGTTATGTATAAGGTATCAAGGGTTCAAAGGAAACTCCACTGATGTCTATTTGAGGAAATTGGAACATAAGACATCAATATTGTTATAGTCAAAACATCTTGGTAACACCATCAAACTTTTTATGTATGATGAAAAATGGATAAATTAGGACTCATAACAGATTTTACAGTAATTCACACAAAGCTGGCAAACTTCGCTTTCTCAAAGGTTTAATTTAAGAATGTGAAACCACAAGCTGTTTCATTGAGCCCTTTATATAACAAGGACAAAACTGTAATATGATGGCCAAAGGAGTCTTTGTCTCATATAAATATCCCCAGGTGTGTGGACTTATTTGTACAGATATAGGAAATAGTCTACTCTTGATACCCAGATTTGAGTAATGTATTTTACGTTCCTTGTTTAAAAAAGATATTAATAAAGGAAACCATCAGAAACAAGTTGTTAAAAGACGAAGAAGCAAGCAACATATGGAAGATTTAAAAAATAAAGGCACAATTAAAGTCCATGGGCCATTTCTCCCCAAAATGGCACCATGACTATACGAATAGTTTATTTGTCCACAAGGAAATACATTTTGACCAGTGCAGAAAACAACTAAAACAAAAATATATGTGGAATACACAGCACAAAGATACACTAACAATTTCCATATGCATACCATATATATACCTCCATACCTACATATTCATACACATGTATTACACAGAGACACGCACACAAAGCCACACACATATACATACACAGCCACACAGATATACATACACAGCCACATGCATACATACAAACATAAATAAACACACACACATACACACACATACACACATACACACACACATACATACATACATACATACATACATACATACATACATACATACACACACATACACACACACACACATACATATATACATACATACATACATACATACATACATACATACATACATACATACATACATACATACATACATACATACATACATTCTTACGTACCTACATTCGTGTATATAACACACATAACTTCATACATACATATGACAATATGGCATGAACGATGTGCAACCGCTTACATCTTCATCCATTCGTTCAGATTCTGCAACATTCCTACTGATGATGGTACAAACGAATTTGTATATCTTTCTGTCCTTACTTTTTTGTTGAAAGAAGCCTCTTCCTGTATTTTAAGTTTGATCGAACATACTCAGGATTTAATGGTTGTTTCAGCTCTGAGTTTTTTTTTTTTTTTTGCTTTTTCACCATGAACACCTTTACGATAAGACTTGTTTATTAAGAAAACACTTGGCTAGTTTCCTCTCTCTCCATTCAAAAATAACGTTCTTCAGATTGATGAATTGGTTCACGGTGACTTTTTCTTCAGAAATACATTAAGCACATATGGATTACGAGAAACACATAGACAAAGCACAGAGGCATTCCCAGTTTTGTTAGGATTGGCTCTCGCAAACCCAATCAGTTAGCTATTTCTGTGATGTCATGTATCTTAGATGTTTCTCTTCACGCTGAGCATGAAGTCTGAAAATTAAATTTGCTTATATCAATATTAGGGCAATTCAAAGAGGCGAAAAATATTAACAGACCATTTGGCTATATGAATTGGAAATTGAATTACATAATAAAAGACCCATATTACGATAGATATTTTCTCTTTGCACTATGCCAGCCAGTCTAGCCTTTGATTTTGTTCACGAGTAATTAAGAAGGTACGGATACAGGAGTAATTAAGAAGGTACAGATACAGAAAAAGAACAATTTACGATTTTGTTTATCATATTCTTTCCCAGGCCGGAGCTATTTTGAGGTTGCGACGATAGGGAGAAACGTAACAATTTGGGAAATTTGGTGTGAGTGGAAGAGCAGATCATGCCATCGATATTTGATCTAATACATGTAGAGCATGGAGCAAATAATGAGGGAAATAGGGCAGTGAAAAGAAGAAAGCAGGCTCAAAGAGAGACAGGGAAATGAGAAAAGAGCATACTGAAAGCTCGAGAAGATGGAGAGACAAAGAACGAAAGACGGCTATATTAGAGAAATAACAAAAGGAAAGAAAGAAACTATAAAGGGAATAAAAAAAAAAACGCTAGAGACAAAGAAACGGGAGGACACGGGGAATGTGATGAAACAAAGAGAAGGAGAGGAGAGAACACTCAAGGAAAGAAAAAACAAGATAAACAAACCAAAAGAGTGGTCGCTCTTTAATTTGTTTGTTATTATTATTATTTAGAATGCGAATTCGTATTCTGCTATTGTTTTTGTGGCGTCATTCCCATCAACAATTTATTATTGCTGATCGATTCCAGCACGCAAAGCTGCCATACTCCAATTCATTGACGACCAGACCCGTATGTCGGACAGATAGCCATGGAGACAAAACCCGTCCGCTGGAGAGATTTTTGGATTTGTGAAAATGATCTCTAGGAGCAATTGTGAGTCCTATTTACAGAGAACCACTCACCCATGCTATGCACTCAGTCATTAACGTTGAAGTTCGGGAGACCACGATTCCTCTAAAGTCGTTCATTATAATTTGTCTTTCTTTTTGGCTATGCTTTATTTGAACTATTTTTTTTTTTCACTAGGAGACCATTGGGTTTCAATTTTTCCATAATCAGATCAAGGTTTAATGTAACACATCTAGTGGAATCCTGTCAGGAGGCTGCTAAAGATGGACTTTCCGCCCAGAAATGAAACTCGAAAGCATAATAAAATCTATCAGCTCTTGAGTGGTGAAAGAGAAGGACAAACGTCATGAGAGAAGGAGAGAGGAGAATAAGAAGAGAAGAAAAGAGACATAGAGTGGAAAGAGGAGAAAAAAAGAATGAGATCAGTAAAAGAGAACAACTTTACACCGGTAATTCCAACATTATTACCGAAAAGAGACATCGCAACTCCCCGAACTTTATAAAAGTTTCGTCAACGCTGTTCTATTTCATAAAAATTAGCAGAAATTTAGCCAAATGGCTCTCTCTTTTTCTCTCTCTCTCTCTCTCTCTCTCTCTCTCTCTGTTACAGTAGTAATGTATATAAAGACTGAGATCTGAAAATGTAATTAGAACTGGTAACAATGGTACAGGAACCTTATACACTGACCTAATGGACCCGTGTATATGTACTTCATTGCCATTTCCACCTTCAACGTTCCCCTTCCCTGCTTCTCCAACGCCATGTATCTAAAAACCAAAGAGGATTACAACGTTATATTGAAAACTGAATTTCCGACAGCGACTGCGATTTTTCCGATTTTTTTTTTTTTTTAAAAGAAATTCTTCCGCAGTCACTTTAAAGGGTCTGACATGATCTCCCAAACGTCAAGGAATATCAATGAGCGTTAGATTATGCAAAAACAGATGATCAGTTGAGATAAACAAGGAGAAATGTACTTCATTACATCGGCAATGGGCCACTTTCAAGGCAGAAAGGAGGAGAGATGAAGAAAAGAATGGTAAGGTAAGGTATCATCAATTCCTCAGTGAAAGCAGCAGGGTGGAATCCATTCTGCTAATGATGGTGGGAGAAATAGACACGTGAAAGGGAAAACATGCGCTTCAATGGGGTTAACCATGGAATGCTGGGCCAAAACGAGCTAATGTAGTATCTTTAAGCCGGTGTGGATTGGAGGGATAAGAGTAGCAGACAAGCGAGGAGAGAGAGAGAGAGAGAGAGAGACGGAAGGAACGGAGGAGAAATAAAGTATGGGAAGACATTAACAAACCTGGAGAAAGAGACAGAGAGCTTGGGACATAAGGAATCAGATAATGAGAAACAGATATGCAGAGAGAGACACAGAGATACAGAAGGACAGAAAGAAATCAGATAAGCCAAAGAGAGAGCGAGAGAGAGAGAGAAAGATAAAGAGAGAGAGAGAGAAAGAGAGAAATAGAAAAATAAGAGATAAGTACTCTTTGAAGATAGCTGAATAAAAAAAAGAAGGCAAGATACAGAAAAAAACGGGCGAAAAGGAGATATTGAATGGCAATGAAATAGAGAAAGGCATTGGCAGACAGGGAGGAGTGAGCGGAGGCCTGCGATGATCAATATTGGTGCATTGGAATCACCAACAGGAAGAGTTACAAATGGAAAATGGACACGGATCCATAAAAATGTCAAATGCAAATATCACGACTGTGAAAGCAAGTCACAGGCCTGGCATGCCCATTCGTGGTTTACTTCTCACCGTATATTTAGAATATGGGATAGATAGATAGATAGATAGATAGATAGATAGATAGATAGATAGATAGATAGATAGATAGATAGATAGATAG